>MJUT01024995.1:769910-784054 GCA_002080005.1 Gigantidas platifrons
CGTTCTTCACTCCACGTCCTGGCTTGGGACATTCACCTGGCACGGTTAAACCAGTTAATGAGATCACACCCGTTCTTCACTCCACGTCCTGGCTTGGGACATTCACCTAGCACGGTTAAACCGATTAATGAGATCACACCCGTTCTTCTCTGCACGTCCTGGCTTGGGACATTCACCTGGCACGGTTAAACCGGTTAATGAGATCACACCCGTTCTTCACTACAGGTCCTGGCTTGGGACATTCACCTAGCACGGTTAAACCGGTTAATGAGATCACACCCGTTCTTCACTACAGGTCCTGGCTTGGGACATTCACCTAGCACGGTTAAACCAGTTAAAGAGATCACACCCGTTCTTCACTCCACGTCCTGGCTTGGGACATTCACCTAGCACGGTTAAACCAGTTAATGAGATCACACCCGTTCTTCACACCACGTCCTGGTTTGGGACATTCATCTGGCACGGTTAAACCGGTTAATGAGATCACACCCGTTCTTCACTCCACGTTCTGGCTTGGGACATTCACCTAGCACGGTTAAACCAGTTAATGAGATCACACCCGTTCTTCACTACAGGTCCTGGCTTGGGACATTCACCTGGCACGGTTAAACCAGTTAATGAGATCACACCCGTTCTTCACTACAGGTCCTGGCTTGGGACATTCACCTGACACGGTTAAACCAGTTAATGAGATCACACCCGTTCTTCAACGACAAGACATATATAAACAAACGATAAAAGAACTGTGCAGAATATCTACAAATGTAGTATTTATTTCCCTTTGTGTACAGTCACTTATTCTCAGAAAAATGTCCCAATTGATGTTTCCATTATTTATTTTAAATCGATTGAATTACACTTTATTATGCAATGCTAGACTTTGACATCTAATAAAAACCCCATTAAAAGAGCTTAAAAACCCTTATTTTCTTAATGTATATCCATTTAATGAACGTAAGATTACAACTAGACTCAAGAAAAGGGCATGTCGCCACTTGAATTTGTATTTGCCTTGCAAATCAATTGAAGAAATCAGTAGAAAAGTTTTAAAACAGTATTTGAACTAGTGCGAAATATTCATTCATGTAATAATTGCCATTTTTGGGCCGCATCGTGATTAACGTCTTGCAATTGATTTTATTACTGTCGACAGTTTTAATTACCCTACGTTACGCTGACATTCTATCCTATTAGCAGATTGTGTATAACAGGAAATGACAATTGTAAATGAGTAAACCATTGCCTCTTAAATTAAAGATGTAATTATAGTCAAATTAATTAAGTTATCTTAATAACGGATGAAAATCCTAGCAATTGATAAAACATTCACCCCGTAAGCTTTTAACATTGTAACCTACGTGTCTAATTCTTTTGTGGATAACAGTGTATTTGACATCTATCAGAGTTTATTTTTTAAATAAGTACAAACATAATTGACGTAAAAGCAAGAAACTGCAACAAATTTGATTACATTGAAATATACAGGTGCAAATAAAGTTAATTTTTAACCTAAGGTTCCATAACGTAAGTTACATTTACGACAATAGTTATTTCCCTTATAATAGTATGCGGTAATGTGCTCACAAATAAATGCTAATTGAAAAGATTGGTAGTAAAATGAATGTAACTTTGAATACTAAAGATATTTCGCGACCATAGAGTATATATTACGAACACATGCGTCATGGATATACTTCGAATCTGGGCACATATTCCTTGTGATGGTGTTGGTGGACCAATTTAATGTTTATAGTAGGTAACCAAGCGGTGTAAAGTGACAAAGATTAAGTTCACAAATGGGTACGCTTTCATGATGCCACATATTTCCATTTTTGTTTTATTTAGATATCGGATTACTCGTCAATATAGTTTCACTTTGCAAGTGTTGATGACATGGAAAGTTATATATGTATTTCTCGGTGAATCTTGAGAAACGTTTTGAATCTTGAAAAACGCTTTCTCACGGAAACAAACGGACAATACCGGCTTGATACAGATAATTGCTTACAGTGATGAGTTAGTGATTGTTATTCAAGACCAAATGAGACATTTTTCAGCTATATCATGGCGAGATCAAGTTACAATTCGATTAGATGATGATGATGTCCACTTTGTTCTAGACCAACATACTTAGCTGGATTTGTGTAATGCTTGTTCATTGAAACAATAGTCCGCGTTTAGACATGTCGCACCACCCGGACACAATACCCCGATTCCGAACCAACCAGGTATTGATCTAACTCCTTAATTATGTGTACTTAGCGGAAAAGCAGCAAATATCCTTCTTTTTGTTTTTGTTTTTGTTTTTGCTTTGTTTTTTTGTTCATGTTATAGATATATCGCACACGAGGGGTGCACGCTAACCATTACACCGCCGATACGGTTTACTTACGATGATCGCAAGGCAACAAAGACAGTTTTTCTTCTTCCACGAAATCTTCTAAACACACAGGACACACGTCATACCTATCACCTACAACAAATTACAGATCAATTTAATAAATTATCATAGCAATCAATTTTTAGCACAAGGAATCAAAACCAATTTTGCAGTAAATGAACTATCATACAAATTAATATATCCTACCTGTTATATAAATAAATTGATATGCATTTTGCTTAAATATACGATGACATTTATAAACAAATGGTCGTGTTCAAATGAAACGACTAATCTTGTTTGACCTATCTGTCATTTTACAACCCAACTGGTTGCCAACACAAAGAAAACTTGTGTTTTCTTTGCTTTCATTATAGTAAAAAGTAAATGTTTTCTATGCTTCCACCAGAGTAAAAGTACATGGAGAGAACAAGTTGTATTTCGATGAGATAGTGTTTACTTTATACAAGAACAACATGCTTAGTTGGATGTTTATAACAGTTTGTCTATAGACATGTCGCTCCAGTCGGACACATTATACAGACTCCAAGCCAAATTTTATTGTTTTTGGTTTGACCTCCCCTGCGATCTACACATTTTTCTGGCTCAGAAGAGTTTTATATTGTTTGGTTTTCCAATCTTTTGACATTGAGACCTGATGAAGGTTATTCCAGAAACAAGTCCTATGCACTTAATTAGATATTTATGTTTTTATTATAACAGATTGTACAGACACTATAACTATAGGGAAATGTTAAGATGCCATTAATAGTATTTCCTATCGTTTGTTCCAGATATGGGATTATAGAATGTATTGTAGGACAGACTACAACAAACCTCTTACAACTGACGACAAAATATCACCAGTGTAAGACATCTTTGAGCAAAGATCAATCATGATATATTTCCTTTTCATATTGATGCACTAAGAATAATTGTAAAACAAAATCGTGTGGATACCTGTTGTATATTTTGCTGGACGAACATGGACAGAATAATCGTTGGAAGATTTTTCCATTGGTATGCTTGTTGCTGTATTTGATTGCACTTGATTAATATGTGTTTCTCTTCCCATTCTTGATAGTCTTCGCTGAAATTAAGATAGTTCAGGTTAAGATCAAATACATATAATTAACTTATGTAATATTACACTTCAAAGTACATTATATCACTATCGGCATTTTGTGTTTCTAATCCTTAAGTTTTGTTTCTTGCCTCTGTCACACCGATAATATATTTTTACGGGACTTTACTATCAGTAACATGGAATACGGTGCGTGTCGTGTTAGAAAAAGGAATTTCTCACAGTTCTCGAGCGATTGAGTTGACTCCATGTTTTTTGGTTTGGTCTGAGTTACTCATCTTTTCTACTTTGTGTGTTCTTCTTGTTCTTATTGCCTATGTTTCTGGACTGTCCATTCTTGATTGACCCTTCTGTTTTTCTCGTTTATTTTGTCTTGCAGTTGTATTACATCTGCAGACGCCATTATTATCATTAATATGTCAAACTTTGTACTGTTGTTACACATGATCGTGTTAGTTTCGTATTTGTTCTACATTTGTACTGTTGTTACACGTGATCGTGTTAGTTTCGTATTTGTTCTACATTTGGTCATGCTATGTAAACGTAATAAAATTTAAAACAAACAAAAAATACCACACCGTCGGAACAAACAAACAATACCACACCGTCGGAACAGTTTCAAAATCCAATAGAACAATAGAATAAAGATGCAAAATGAATACACATAGAACATAATGCATGACCGCTTACTTTCCAGACTGAATACAGGCACTACATTAAAAAGGGGCGAGGTTAAGTTAGTTTTATTGACTCAAGCCTCCCATCTTTGGTCAAATGATGCATCATGTAAGTTTTATCTACATAGGTGTATATATATTATTTTAGATTTGTCCCTACTATGCTCAGTAAATCATGGTATCAATTCTATCGTTGACTTTCCTTTGGTCGAAAGTTAACTATTAAATTATATGTTGATACTGTTAACTTGGTGTATGGTCACGTGTTATGCTTTACAACCAATGGCAAATATCATTTAGAATTTAAATGCACAAAAGGCACGATCTAAATAGACACATCAACACATTAAAAGGAGAATATAATAGTGTTGTAGATTAACGTGTGTGATTCAAAATAAATTATTAAAGCTAAATTGTTTCACAATACTTACTATTATCAAGCAACAACATATAAGCATTGTCAGAGAAGACACGCAAATCGGGAAAATCAACAGTACCATCAAATTGGCATGGGAAACTAAGTCTTCTTGTACCTGTATTCTGATGTAAGATGAGCTAAAACAGTAGTATATAATAGTTTATTGACGCACACATCCTTTACTGATGAAAAATACGACAAAATGTATCAGGCCCCTAGCCAGGATTTTTTCAAAGGTGACTCAATATACTTCCGATACGACATTGCTTTGGGATGGAGGTTAAAATCGGTACTTTAATTGTCACAGTTCAATCAAAATCTTGATTTTAGTCATAATTCAACAACAATCTCCACATTTTGACTTGCTTTTCAAAGTGGGATTCTGTTCGTACGACCTTCACCCTACGGATGCTTGTATAATATACATATATGTATTTGAACTATTCATTTTCCGCTTGTCATATAACAGTTAATAGAACTGTAAAGGTATAGACGATTCACTTTCAAAAACACCTCATCTGATTCGTGGCGGTCAATTTCATTAGCAGAGGTAACCAGGATACCTGGAGAAAACCAATGACATGTCGTAAGTTACTGCAGTTATCGTTATATCGTTTTTATGTATATTAATGACATTGTCGAATCAAATTGTCTACACTGCAGAAATGGTTGATATGACAAGCCAACCTTCTAGAAAAAATGTCATTTTTGTTGTTAGAGGTTGATGTTTGATGTTGTCTTTCATTTGGCGGTGTTGATTGTTAATGTTGTCTTTTTATTTTGTGATGTTGCTTGTCCATGTTGTTTGACATTGTGGATTGGTAACCAATGGCTTCCTCCGTTTTAAGTGATTGATTGTCAATACTGTCTTGTTTTAAGGGTATGTTGTCGGTTTTGTCCATTTGATTTTTCATGACTTGTTAAATGTATAATACCAGTTAGTTCACGTCGATGTCATCATACAAAATCATTGTTTATTTTTCTACTCGCTTTACCATTGTAATATACATTGGACTATAAACTCATTGTTAGACCAACCAAAAACAGAAAACATACCTTTTAATGCGTCCGAAATCATAACGGCGCAAAGTAAGTCCATCATCATAGCCCACAAATACCGAAGGAATAACTATCTGATCTTCATACTGTTTGTTCTCTTAAAAATGAATAGGGATAAGGTTATAGTGTTTAACGCCACTTTCAACAATATTTCAGTTATATCGTGGCGGTAAGTTTTATTGGTGGAGGAAACCGGAGAAAACCACTGACCTGCTGCAATTCACTGACAAACTTTATCACATAAATCTAGCACACATTGCCTGAGCGGGATTCGAACTCACAACATTAGCGGTGATAGGCACTCATTGCATAAGTACAAATGTAGTTTAATTCAACTACCATACGATCATGACCACGACAGTCCCGGTTTATATTTGAAGATTTAAGACGCACATGCTGATTTTTCTATGAATACAGAACAAACATAAGATCATGTATACTTTGATCAAGTATAGAAAATTATTTTGCCATGTTTTGATTTGATTTGATTTGATCACGACCACGACGGCCCCAAAAAATAAATAAGGTTCCTTGTTGTGAGATGATTATCGTACCACAGAGAATTCAATAATTACCACCGATTATCTACATTAAGGAATGGGTTATGGCCAGACTTTATTAAATCACGTACATACGTGGCGGTAACAACGTATTCTAAAATTAGGAGTTTACCATAACTTGACTTTTAGTGACAATGTCATTTTTGAGTGTTATAAACCGACAGGCCATTTGTAAAATCTAATAAGAATGTTCTGTCATTCTTAATGCCTGACCCAATTTTTAGTTACAGATAAAAACAATTGATCATATGTTTGTTTCTTCGTTTTGTGTGTGTGTGTTTTTTTCCTTTTCTTGCACCTTTCTATTTTCTATCATGTATTTTTCATGTACGGCATCATTTCCCAACACGTACGTACGTACACCATCGATGACTAATGTTTAGACGTTCACATGAATATTTCCTAAATATAATATTTTTCATCCTTGTGATATAAACTATTTCTAACCTGTTGATCCAACCATTCTGCTTAGCTTGTTACCGTAAGATTCATTATTATGTACAATCACAGCACTGTAGTTCATTTTTTGTGCTGCTAGGACCTACAATGTAAGACCAAAAAAAATGTCCTAAATTAAAGGATTATGAATATTCTATATCAGATCAATATTTTATGGGGGCGCCATGGCCGTGATTGTGCGGTAGTTTGATTTACAACTACCTATGTAATCAGTACATATCACCCCTGATGTTGCGAGTTCCAATCACATAATGTGATAAAGTTTGTCAGTAACTTGCTACAGATCTGTGGTTTTCTCCGTGTCCTCCGGTTTCATCCACCAATAAAACTGACCGCCACTATATAACTGAAATATTGTTGAAAATGGCGCTAAACACCATGAAACAATCAATATTTATGACATGTAGTCTGAGAACTAAACCCAGCAGTGTTGACAAATGATTTCGTCTCCCTAGACGGAATTCGAACTCATATCATTGATGCATTATAGCACAAATTGCTTGGCATTATGTCCAGTGTCCTAGACCACTGGCATATATTCGCTATGTAAAAATATAGATTAAATAGTCGAAGTGTTACCTTGTTGCGTAAGGTGAATCTTGGGATAGATAGATATAAGACATGTGTTTAAGCGTTTGTACATGGCACAGATGTATATATTTACCTTTTTAACACAGGAATCTAGCAGAGCATAGAAATTTGTATACGCATTCAGTTGAGAGTTAAATACACATGAATTGAATACGAATCACGCAAGAACCATCTAAAATGTGTTCCCGAGTGAATTTACACAAAATCAGCAAGATTTAAGTAAGTTTTTGAAACGTCTTACATAACGTTTTGCATATAGTAATATTACATACCAGAGTTATCCTATGTTAAAAAAAAACCACTTACATGTATGAGATACCCAGCCTTTAGAATAGCGTATGAAATCACAATAATTCGCGCTAAGTGTTTTGTCTTGTTTGTAATGACAACGTAGATATCTAATTTAGTGTCCATGACGCATCTCTGGAATACATTCTTCAGATACGCCAAACAAACTTAATATGCATGTAAATATAATTATCTTAATTATTATACCATATGTACAAATTTACAACCCCTTCTCTTCATCAATGCTATCCATGTATCATTGGGGCCAAGCCGTACTGGATTGGGTTCGTAATCGTGACATGAACCATTTCTTTTAGGCTGGAGGTATATCAATTGTCCCTAAAATTCATAAAATCTATATGAGTCATGTAATACATTTCTTCTTCCTTAAGTTCCTATATAGCATGGCTAGCGTGTGCGTTGATAGAAAAGGTTGAAGATACTAAAAGGCTAATTAGAATCCGTGGATACTAAAAGGCTAATTAGAACCCGTGGATACTAAAAGACTAATTAGAATCCGTGGATACTAAAAGGTTAATTAGAATCCGTGGATACTAAAAGGCTAATTATAATCCGTGGATACTAAAAGGTTAATTAGAATCCGTGGATACTAAAAGGCTAATTAGAATCCGTGGATACTAAAAGACTAATTAGAATCCGTGGATACTAAAAGGCTAATTAGAATCCGTGGATACTAAATGGCTAATTAGAATCCGTGGATACTAACAGACTAATTAGAATCCGTGGATACTAAAAGACTAATTAGAATCCGTGGATACTAAAAGACTAATTAGAATCCGTGGATACTAAAAGGCTAATTAGAATCCGTGGATACTAAAAGACTAATTAGAATCCGTGGAGACTAAAAGACTAATTAGAATCCGTGGATACTAAAAGGCTAATTAGAATCTGTGGATACTAACAGACTAATTAGAATCCGTGGATACTAAAAGGCTAATTAGAATCCGTGGATACTAAAAGGCTAATTAGAATCCGTGGATACTAAAAGGCTAATTAGAATCCGTGGATACTAAAAGGCTAATTAGAATCCGTAAGTCAAAGAGGGACCGAGATCAGAGTTAAAGATTGAGCTTTGACAGTGTAAGTAGTTCCTGTTCAACTAGTGGCTCCCGTCGATTTATTCTTGTTACAAGTCACAATGAGGAAATGATCGCTTTATGATTACGAGAAACTGAACATATCCTTGGTCACTTGTGACACAGATACTCCATAACGGTTAACCAAATCATGGTGGTGACTGTAAAACTTTCGAATTGATGACTTCAACTTGGTTCAGTAGCTTCCTTGTTAGCAGCAACCCTCTATCTATCAAGGAAATCATGATATGAACCTGAAGCGTTGGAATATCGGATCAACTGTGACATATATACTCATATGTAGGTGCTGTTGGAATGTTCCTACATATAAATGGAAAATTCACAATGGGAAAATTTAAATCATCTCTTTTATCGTAAAGTTTCGTTCTCAACAGACCGTCGTTGTCAAATTCAAAGTGTAGGTCAATGTATGAAGCCTAACTAGCTATATCCATTGTAGCCTTTAAGTTAAACTCAATGGGATAGATGCGATCAACAAAATCACCAAGCTTACAATTATTTAGTTAAAGCACGTTTCTCCCACATTTGATAAAAAAAATTATTCACGTTTATCCCAAGAATGTCGGTTTGATGTTTATACATCAATTGATATTGGTTACATTGAATATAGGTGCTACCTGTAAATGGTGCTTATAATAATATATATCAATCAATAATAAATCAAAATGTTTTATATACGTAAAGTAATGAATGAATCGATTTCCCTGGAAGGGGAGATCTTGGCCCACAAAACTAGTTTAACACCGCCACTTTTTATTGAAGTGCCTGTACAAAGGCAGGAAAGTGAGCATTAATGAAATTGTTGTTATGTGATATATAAAATGTGTGAGAAACGTTAATACATCGTTTTATGGTAGCATAGAAAACTTACACCCTTAGGCCCATCCCTATTCCTTTTCATCTACATCATTTTATTTATAAAAGTTTTAGTAACATTAATTTATATACATGTCATAACATACAACTGTGTCATATCATTTTTTATGATAAATTATGGCTATTATGTACTAGAAGTCTTTCTTATTGTTTGTTTGTTTGTTTGTTTGATGGTGTTTAACGCCACTTTCAACAATATTTCAGTTTTATCGTGGCGGTCTGTTTTATTGGTGGACGAAACCAGAGGACCCGGAGAAAACCACCGACCTGCCGCAAGTCACTGACAAACTTTATCACATAATGTTGTACACTTCACCCTTATCGATATTCGAACTCACAACATCAGTGGTGATAGTCACTGATTGCATAGGTAGTTGTAAATCAAACTATCATACGATCACGGCCACGACGGTCCCTTCTTTCTTTTTCTTTTTTTATTGCATACGTATATAGCGAAATAGTTTTATATTATAGCGTTTAACTTATATTTCTAACATTTCTAAGCGTTGTTAATGTGTGCAGCGATATAGCTGAAATATTGCTGGAGTTGGCATTCAAGACCAGCCAACATTTATCATTGTTTTTAAGCGTGTCATATTCGTGGATATTGCTGAAATGCAGTTCATTTGTCATTAAGCATTAACCAATAAACCTATATTAAGAGGACAATACCTGTATTCCTTCGTCTGGAATCGTTGGTCCAAATCCTGCTGCTTCATAATCAAACGTTTTAATGACCTTGTCATTGTGGATCTGGTATATTCATATGAAAAAAATATATAGACAATATATTATATCTTTATAAGTAATACTGTCTGGTAAAGGTCAAAATTCAGCCCTTACAGGTGTCGTCGTGATCTTGGTCATACGGTATTTACAACTGGATTTACAATTGTCTATGCAACAAGTGCCTATCACCACTGAAGTTGTGAGTTCGAATATCGATAAGGGTGAAGTGTACAACATTATGTGATAAAGTTTTGTCAGTGACTTGTGGCAGGTCGGTGGATTTCTGTGGGTACTCCGGTTTTCTCCAGCATAAAACTGACCGCAACGATATAACAGAAATATTGTTGAAAGTGACGTTAAACACCATAAATCTAACACCCTTTTTCATTGCTTATACTCCACTTTAAAAATTATATGCGAAAAATAACTTATACACATGAAAAACAGACGAGTTCACCCCCGATTTTTAGTGAGGTTCGTGTTGTTCGGTCTTCAGCATTTTGTGTAGTATCTTTTTAGATATTTGTTTGTCTTTGATTATTTTTCTTTTGGTCATTACATTGTTTGTCATTCAATTGTTGGCTTTTGATTGGCCCTTTAGTGTCTTCAAACTTTTCATACGCATGAAAGTTACTTTCGTTCAGAATAATACTACAATATTAGGTGAATGTTATCCAAAAGAACAATGATCGTTCATTATGGATTACAAAGGACTTGTTTCTAAATAGGAAATATTTCTGTCAAAACAATGATGTAAACTTCACATCAGCAATGGATTAAAAATGGGTTTACGATGTTGTAATTAGGGTCATACAAAAAAACTAAAGCAAAAACAAATAATTAAAACAAACAAACAAACTTACAACATCAACATTGCAGTATATAGCTTGTGATAGGAGTAGTAGTAAGTAGCTGACAGTAGTGTAGAACATGGGGAACGTCCATCCCATCGTTTACCTGTGAAAAAAAAACCAATATAGATATGTTAATATTTTCATATTTTATCAACGGGCACTCACTGTCAATGTCTATGTGTAGGCCAAGGTATAAAGCAGATCTAGCTGTATCTGTGGTATCCTTTATTTCAAATTCAATGTACAACATCAACATTNCAGTATATAGCTTGTGATAGGAGTAGTAGTAAGACTTACAACATCAACATTGCAGTATATAGCTTGTGATAGGAGTAGTAGAAAGACTTACAACATCAACATTACAGTATATAGCTTGTGATAGGAGTATTAGTAAGACTTACAACATCAACATTGCAGTATATAGCTTGTGATAGGAGTAGTAGCAAATAGCTGACAGTAGTGTAGAACATGGGGAACGTCCATCCCATCGTTTACCTGTGAAAAAAATCAATATAGATATGTTAATATTTTCATATTTTATCAACGGGCACTCACTGTCAATGTCTATGTGTAGGCCAAGGTATAAAGCAGATCTAGCTGTATCTGTGGTATCCTTTATTTCAAATTCAATGTAGAAAACACTTGTATGACCACATAATTTCACTAAGAGGTGAGGTTTGGACCCATTTTATTGAAGTGTATGTACCAAGCCAGGAAAACGAGCGGTCATGCATTAGTGAGTTAAGGGTTTCCGGGTTTTCCTCTTTCTACTCTTTTCCTATTGGAATTTGAAACTGTTCCGACAGTGTGGTGATTTTTTGTTTCTCATTTCACAGATGTGGACAATACAGTCACCGAACTGTTTATTGGACGGTGAAAGGACATTAACTATCTAGCGAAACGTGAAATTAAAGGTCCGTTCTAGCTTTCTTCGTCTTTCCTGCGAAGCCCCTGCATGAGGCTTGCTTCAGACGAATAAAGGAAGAATTCACGTAGATAAAAACGTGACCGGAAGTTCCAATTGCCACATGGTCTGAACTTTGCATTAAAACGGGCCACTTATTAGTAGGAACTGCTACACGGGCCATTCAACTCCATCCCTTCATTAGGGCTGCATGTCATTGTATATTTGATTTGTTCTGGACATCCCGCCTTTTCCCCATCGAAGAGGTTGTACCCCACATTATATAACCCATTTCTATACCTCAGTGTTCCCTTAAGTGGTTGATCGAATTATTGTGGCTTAATGTTAAGTGAGCAGTATCTATATTTCCATATAAAGGGCGAGTGGTGTATTTGATTCACACCACACAACCTTAAGGTGCCTCTTCCGGGTTGGTGGGGTTTTGTTGTACTCTGTTTGAGAATAACTAGGTCTTATTTCTATAAACGGGATTCTTACACTTATGTGTAATTAGGAGTAAGCATTTTATAGTTCTTTGTAGGAGGGTTCGTGTCTTGTTTACGTTATTTGTGTTTGTTTGTGTACAGTGGTGTCCAACACATATTGTGTTGTGTTTTTGTTTTGTTTTTCTTCGTCTTGTGTACCATATGTTGCCAGTTTCTCTGGATTGTCCATTTTTGATTGTCCATTCGCTATTCTCTTACGTTGATTGATAACAGTGTAAAATTATTTAGACTTTGAAATACACAAACAGAAATTTACGACATATCTATTTACGTTATTTATAAATATGATCTTGACAGTTTAAACGAGTGACGATAAACAAAATAAAATGGAAGGTTTTTCTATGTAAGAAGTAATTTCAAATGGCAATAAGTGGAAGAATCGTAGACCAGTTAACTTTATAAACAAGATCACCATTTATACTGATGTGTTGTAATATATATATATTTTACCTTATAAAAATTGAACACACAGTATCCTATATTCAAATAACTTGGCAAAATTACAGATTTGATATTTAACGATCTGATTATTTAACTCTGTTTTTGAATACAGTCATTCATGGTCTGTTGGTTATAAAGGGTATGCTTTGGATGTGTAACAAATATGTATATAAATATTTACTTTTAAAAAAAATCATGAATATTTCTTTCTTTCATTTATTTTCGCTTAAAAGGCCATTGTGAAATATCTCAAAACTGCAGTAGATTGTTGTTAATTTGTTCCTTAAAGGCATATTGTCTACGATTTTGTTGAAAAATTGTAACTGTCCATAAATGATTTATTTAAGCTATCATTAAACAGTTATGTTGCAAAAGATACGATTGGTGTTCTTTTTTTGACAAAAAAACACCCCCAAAACTATCGTTAACGGAATTATTGTCAGGGATGACAAAAAATCAAAGTGAAAGTAACAGCACCACCTATAAAAAACGGAAGTTTGGAACTCTCGGGGTTTTAGCTTTGAGGTAAGGAAAATACTATTAAGATTCAAACACTTCAAATTGTCACTCTCGTTTAATGTTGTTTGAATCTTAGCGTTTCGTAGCGTATTCGCCAATAATTCGGTGTTTAATCTTCATTTTATGAAGGCCAGTACGGAAAACGACAATAATTTTGGGTATGAAAAACTACGGTTTTGGTAGACAATATGCCTTTAACGTTCAGTGGCAATTATGGCAGGGATATTCAGGGCGACAACAAGTCTTAACGTTCAGTGGCAATTATGGCAAGGATAGTCAGGAGGACAACAAGTCTTAACGTTCAGTGGCAATTATGGCAGGGATATTCAGGAGGACAATAAGTCTTAACGTTCAGTGGCAATTATGGCAGGGATATTCAGGAGGACAACAAGTCTTAACGTTCAGTGGCAATTATGGCAGGGATATTCAGGACGACAACAAGTCTTAACGTTCAGTGGCAATTATGGCAAGGATAGTCAGGACGACAACAAGTCTTAACGTTCAGTGGCAATTATAGCAGGGATATTCAGGGCGACAAGAAGTCTTAACGTTCAGTGGCAATTATGGCAGGAATATTCAGGAGGACAACAACTCTTAACGTTCAGTGTCAATTATGGCAGGGATATTCAGGGTGACAACAACTCTTAACGTTCAGTGGCAATTATGGCAGGGATATTCAGG
>MJUT01024995.1:809626-829281 GCA_002080005.1 Gigantidas platifrons
CCCAATTCTTTGTATCAGTGGCAAAACATTATTTAGAAAGATAAGGTAGGTCTTTGACACCAGAGACCCAATTCTTTGTATCAGTGGCAAAACATTCCACAAATCTTTAAATTCTACCGTACCGTGTAGTTGCTCCTACAATTGTGTATTTTTAAGATCCGACAGGGGCAGTTCCAGCATTGTGGCGAGCTATCGCCATGTCAGAACAATGTTCCCAAGCATCCTGTTCCTTGCTGTATACATATATGCTAGGTACACTGCTGATCACAGAATTATGGCTGATGAATGATGTGGTGACGATATTAACATGGCCATGAGGAAGTCGTGCTTCAGGCATGGGTTTGACAAAGCAGTGTTACATCTATAAGGAACTAAAATGGCCAACTTTACAACAAAGAAGAACCAACACAAAAATGGTAATGATGTACAGGATAGTCCACCACCTTATAGCCATACCATCGCAAATGTACCTTACTCCTGCAACCACCAGAACAACAAGTGACCATGACCAAACATTCCAAATCTCATTCTCGAGAATACAGAGCCACCAAAACTCATTCTTCGCTTCAGCATTCCAAACATGGAATAGTTTGTCAGCAGTGCTAATCAGTGTTCCCACACTTGAAACGTTCAAGGTAAAGCTTGTCCATTTACATGTGTAGACATTCACATTATAGTTTTAACTGTATATATTACATTTTTGAGAAGTGTTTTTAATCACATGCCTTCTTGCATTGTTAGCGAATGCACATAGCACACATTCGATGATACTCAGGACCACTGAGGGATTAATTGTATTGGAAGAAGAAGAACATAAGTCAGTTTTATATACTAATCTTTAAACATAAATACCAGAACGTAGATATATATACAAGTTCGTTGTAGACTATGGAAACCTACAATATATAAATTTACTAGACAAGTCTTGAGTTAAGAATGTATTGATTTGGAATAAAAGCACTGAATAACCAATCCTCTTATCATGTTTAATACCGGTAGTTCAAAATTACAAGCCATCACAAATCATACCATTCTTTTAGTCTAAAAATATTTATTAAGCAACTTATTTGTGGGGNNNNCATTTTGACCAGTTACCAAAAAAATCATATACATAATTATGACGTTTTACAGCACTAGCAGTGAATAAAAAAGACGCTTGGCGCTTGTTCCGAATCATGGCTAGTTATAGATGATTATGTTAAGTCATTAAAATGCATATTATCTATTTGTTACACATGTAGTCTATACCTAGACCGAATAATCTGTCTCTTGTGTGCCTATATTTGTCATGATATTTCCTTTTTATTATTTGGACATTTTTTTTTTTTTTTTTTTATTAATTCTTTTGGACACACAGATGTGTCCAAAAAATGTCCTTAAATAATAAAAAGGAAATATATAATGACAAATATAGGCACACAAGAGACAGATTATTCGGTCTAGTCTATACGGCGCCATAAAAACGCCAAGAATTCTACTCATTACGATGTCCGGAGAAAAACGATCCGACTTTTTTCCGGATTTTGGAATTTGAGCAGGGGAGACAACTGCCAAAAAATAAAACAATCTTTGCAGATTGTTCTGTCTGTATAATTGTAAGGTTATATATGATCCACACCTGTGACATTTTAGCGGCACAGAGTGAGCAAATACTATCGTTTAATTCCGATCACAACGGCGGAAGTGACTACTCTATCCTTACTGACCTTAGAGTCTAATAATAATATAGTCCTGTAAGGCTGTATTTGGAAGAAGCACACGTCTGTGAGTTTCGACGCCTCCTTCCAATGTAAAAAAAAGTAGGAACCACCACAGGAGCTTGACGTTTTATCAATAAATAATTAAATTAGATGTAGAGTACAAAAAGGGTCTCGTCCCATCTATTTATTGATAAAACGTCAAGCTCCTGTGGAACCACCATTAAATATTGAATTTACACATGTATCATCTATGTGGATAATCTCTTCTTCTTCCTAATACAGGATAGACTCGTAGGAACGAGTGAAATTATCCCGGCATCTCGTCGAGATTAGGCTACAGAATTTTCTGTATCTCCATCCTACTCACGTCGCAAACATCAAAGGTATTCTGGAAATTTAAAATCTGACTCCCCCCTCCCCTTTGGCATGGACGGATTGTGTCACATCAAATGCAGATAAGCTGTGGAGGAAACAGAAGTACCCGGAGAAATCCACCGACCTGCAGCAAGTTGCTGACAAGCTTTATCGCATAATGATGTATCGAGGAGATCTTGCCATGAGCAGGAGTCTGACTCACAACTTTAGTGGTGTAGGCACTGATTGCACAGGTAGCTATAAATCCAACTACTATGCGACCATGACAACCCCTCATATACATATAGCTGATAAATGTGTTTATTGTTTTACATATAATCATGCAGATTGGCTATTGTTTTTTTTTAAACTAAAGTGAGATGGAAATTGGATTTGAGAAGGAACTTGTAGATGCTTTAAAAGAGGTTGTTAAAAATAGTGGTTGGCAGTGTTTGGGGACTTTGACAGATCTACAAAAAAATACATGTAAAAGGTATTTTTATATTACATAATTTTAGCACGATATATTGACATACAATACAATTAGGCAAGACAAAAAATTACATGTGTTTCTGCTAAACCCTACCGACACTAATATTTTGTGCCTACCATAAAGTTTTTTTGGCCATTTTTTAACAAGCACTATTAAAGTAAAAATGTGTCCCCTGTAGAAACTAGCTAAAAATATTTTTTTAAATAAAATATTTGTCATACCTACCGACCCTAATATTTTAGACCATATTAGCGGAAACACAGATATTTTTTTTCTTGGCCTTAGCTTTATTTAAAGTGGGAAAGAATCAAACAATTATAACACAAGCTCTAATGAGATTTTAAGTCTGACATAAGAATATGCATGTACAAACAATAAACAAAGCATGCACACAATAAATTAAAAGGCAATGTCAAATTTAAAAATCCACCCATGAAATTTAAAACCAAGCTAAAGAATATGAAAGCAATAAAACACATAATAGGCCTAGCATAATTTAAAAGCACATATACAGTTGTATATTGATGTGATTAAACAGAAAGTATGGATATAAATAAGACACATAGAAACTAGCAAACATTTTTTTCAATTTATTTTTAAAAGCACATACATCCATCTACATCGGTAGGAATTAAAATGTAGATATCTTATTTAGTGTACACGACACCTTTATGGAATAGTCATAGTAAATCAGTTACATTCATAATGAAAATCATATTAATCTACTAATTTTTTTGAAAAATCATGATTCTTAAAAATATTTCAAGTGATCAAGTCAAGGCTGATCGCAAATTAAAATTCATGTTCAATTTTGATGACACTCCCTGAATAGTCTAGCAACTACATGTTTCCAATAGGTATAATAATTGTTTCTACTATATTTGTTCTTCGTTTGTTAAAGATTTTATGCTGAAGATGGTGAAGACGTTGTCCTTATCTATGTGTCACAAAAACAAACATTTTACTGCATGGATGCAGCTTGCTCACATGAAGGTACTAATGTATACTGTGAAAGTATTATCATTTACAAGTGGAATGCCAATATCGTGGATTACATGTATGTTTCATAACAAAGAAATACAAAATTTCCGTATTACTATTTTGAACCAGTTATGAAACAAATATAGGAACCCATGATCCCAGAAAGTTTACTCAAATCACAAAAATTTGTGAAACAGCTGCCAAATTGTCTAAAGAGAGCAAAAACAAGTGTTGTTATAATTGTTTTCAATGGTGTCCTCTGTGAAGTCAGTGCTTATGCTGTTACCATTTCTTACTGTCACTCTACATGAATGAGTAGCCAGAAAAGTTTTATTAGTTCCAGAAGTTTTTTATCCCCTTTATTAGTACTCAAAATCACATATTTGCAGGATAAAAGTACTTTCACAGTATGTAAGAAGGAAACTTTTGAAATTGATTCGAAAGAAAATATACCGAAAACATTTTTATTGTGGAACAATTTACATAACAAGTAGAGACAATGGATAAGACTTATTCTGTAGCTCTTGTATTCTTTCAAAAAAAAGTGCCTCTGTAATGAAATAAACTAGACCTGATCATTAAATATTATACATTGGTAAGAAGTATTAAGGAACCTTCAATTTTCCCTATATATGTTATTTACAACTCTCAAAACAATATCCTGATTTCAATTCATGTCCGATTTTGTTATTTTTTTATCAATAAAATCAGAAAAGTGTGTAATTTATAGTACATGTAGTAATTTTCAAATAATTGTTGGAAGCATGTTTTGCAAGTCCTCATTTTTAAACACAGACTTTAATTGTTTTTCTGCAAAAGTATTATTGTATTGTGGCTTGGGCAAAAAATATTTAGTTTTGTCTAAATAACTGGTGTATTCTGACAGTACATTTTGTATGTAGTTTATAAAATGAATTGTATCATTTGCAATGGAGTAAAACTACTCTTAATTCTTTTTGATTTTAATTACCTTTGTGTGCAGGTGGACCATTAGAGCAAGGAGACATTGAAGATTTTGATGGAGATCTAAGAATTGTATGTCCTTGGCACAGTTTTGATTTTGACCTTAAAACCGGAAGGTCATCATCAGGGTTACATGTCAGTATAATATGTTACAAACTAGATTTCATTATCTTACTTTTGTTTTTATGATGAATACCACCATGAAAGTAGGTAAGATTTTTTGTGAAATTAAGGAGAAACTGTATTCTGAATTTATTAATCAAAGAAGAAAGAAAGCAGAAATCCAAGATTCTTTTTTAATCAATTATACAAGAATATACATTTTTGTACATTTAAAATCAAATCAAAGTAACAGCTTCAAAATATTACTTGTTTAACACCAACAGTAGCAGTATTTCAGCTATATCATGGCAGCCAACTGGATTTTGTGATATAACATCAAAATATCTGAAGTGAAAACTTGTACTTATGAAATGACAAAGTTGTAGTACATCTGTAGTACCATATATATATACCCTAAAAAAAACATCAGGTGAGATATACATAGAACCGAAAACATGAATGTGACATTACATACCTTGTCTAGAAACTAAACAACTATTATATCACAGCTCATTGCATTTAATTTTAAAAATTCAAACATTTTAATGTCGTTTTCAGCATTGGAAAAAATCTAAAGTCAGTTTTGCATTGTAGAATACATTAAAAACATCAACATCCATTACGTCATAGCGATGATATTTTAGCTTTATATTAAGTTTTTAATGGAAGAACATGTTTAATTTATCGACCAATACAATAGAATGTTCTTGGTTTGCTTGCTATTTATTATATATTGGAGTGACATTTGTAATCATTTGATCACATGATATATATCTATGGCTCCAGCCATATGCATAGCCTAATGTACCCGGCTAGGTGTCTGATGAAAATACAGCATTTTTCCATAAGCCGTAATATTGTTAATTATTCAGCAAGAAGTTTACACAGTAGAAGTTGTGGACAACAAAGTATATGTAAATTATCCAGCAGTTCTTCATACTCAGCCATTTCACGTTACTCCAAAATCTAACACTATAAGAGGTAAGTTAACATATTAAGCTTAAATGCAATTATTGTAAACCAATATCATGCTACATGTATTAACTAAAAACAAATCACAAATTAAGTTCAATTAAAAGAACTTTTATTAACATTTTCTTGATTTTAATTTGTGTGGTCTTGCCACATGGGCTCTGTTCAGGTCACTCTACATCCCTTTTGATATTGTATGGCTTGTTATATGCATGATATATCTTGGTTTTTTTTGTTATTGTATACATTTTTATATTCTGTAAAAAGCACTTCAGAGATTATGTTTGTAATGTTTATAATATTCCGAATCAAAGACATAGCAGCATACCCAACAGTACAGTCAGGGGTTAGAGGTTGGGGTTATGGTGTTCAACACCACTTTCAACAATATTTCAGTTATATCGTGGCGGTCAGTTTTATTGATGGAGGAAACCGGAGTACCCGGAGAAAACCACTGACCTGCCTCAAGTCACTGACAAGCTTAATGATGATCACATAACGTTGTATTGAGTACAGCCCACCCGAGTGGGATTCAAACTCACAACTTAAGTGGTGATGGGTACAGTCAGAGACATACCATGATAGATTACAGTGATAGACATTTCACTCATCTTGGTTATATGGATATATCTTTTGATCTATTTAATATATCTTCAAAGTTGCTTTTGTATTTGTAGTTTTATTTTGTTATTACCCAAAATGTATATGAAAATAAATTACTAGATTAAACATACCAAATGATATCTCAGAATCACTAAGAAGAGTGATACATCTATCACAGTGATTTACCACACTAGCTATGTGTCTGACTGTACCGTACCATGTTTTTATATGCTGTAGTTTTCAGATAATCAGACAGAGTTAAAAGATACCACAGAAGATACAGACTCATTAAGTTACTGGGCAGTAAAAGTTCTTAACACTGCTGATCCTGATGAAAAGGTCAGTTTACCTGAAGTAAAGAAAGGAATAGAACATGAGAAATAGTGATCGTAGACAGATGAAATATTATAATAAATCACACCCTTAGGCTCATATGGCCACAAGACCATGTCACATCTGGAGTTTATTTATCCCCCCCCCCTCCCTCCCATTGAAAAAATCTTGTCTACAGTCATGCTAATAATTATTCATATTAATTGAATTTAGATAAGTGGGAAACAGGAACAATTCTTTATTTTTATGCATGCTTTCTGATAGATGTTGTAGTAGATGTACATATATCTAAAGTCCAGAAGAGTCCGTTTTGCTTATCTTGTTGTGATTTTTGTTTTATTTGTCTTTATTCTGTGTCTGGCACCCAATGTTTCTTTAGATTGTCCTGCTTCTACAACCTTGCATTCCAAACAGGGAAGGGGGTATGGGATGTCGTGGTCATGATCGTATGGTAGTTGGATTTATAACTACCTATGCAGTCAGTACTGATCACCACTAACGTGCATTCAAACCCCGCTGAGGCGACTTGCGAAAGGTCGGTGGTTTTCTCTTGGTACACCATTTTCCTCCACCAATAAAACTGACCGCCACAGTATATCTGAAATATTGTTGAAAGTGGTGTTAAGCACAATGAAACCAAACCAAACAGGAAATTTTTCCTTAGATTTTTCTCATTACTAGGGAACTTAATTTTATTGTTTTTGTAATATCTGTCTATGCTAATTAATTTGTTATTCTACACATATTAATCAATTCACAATAGATACAAATGGTTACCCTTGATGTCATGCCAGTTTTTTTAGGAATTCGAAAAAAAATTAATTGACTTATTAAACAAAAACAAAAAGAAAGAAAGCTGTTATCCAATGGACACATTGTAAATCTTAAATTTATAATGGATATCAATATATGTTATGACTGTGTGATAATATTTTTGTTGTCATTATGTTTTTTCAGGTGCGGTTGACTTTAGAAATAGGTAAAAAGTGGAGACAAGGGGAGATAACTGACATAGGTGATGTGACACCACCAGACCAACCAAATCGGGATGAGAAGTTGAACGTAGTAGCTCCTGGCAAAGAAAAGCGCAGAGGGAAGGGAGGATCGCTAGTTAGTAATATTTTATATAAGTTCATGAAACAAATGTAGAGTATCTGTGTCAGAGTAAAGGCTACAGACAAAACAAAATAAAGATAAAAAAAAAACTTAGACAACTCAAACATCTACAAAACACTGAAATATTTCTTTAAATGTCAGTAATGTAAGATATATTGATAATTGTATGAAGTCATGATTCACCTTAGTAGAATTTTCAACAGTAATTGGTCAATACAGTGAAACCTGTCTAAATCAAACATCATTGGGACTAATTTTGTGTTTGGAATAGACAGGTATTCTGTTTATACAGGTTAAATTAATAAAGATTTCCTACATTGGACTTTATTTAAAGTTCGGTTTACACAAGATTCCGTTATATCCATGGTTCGGTTTACCGTTTAGACAGGACTCACTGTATTTTCATTGAAACAAAAAAATGGTATTGAAATTATACCATGAGACGACTATGAAATGAAATATAAAAACATTAAGTACATGGCTTGAAACAGGTTAAAAATGTGGCATAGTTAATATGTTCTCAGTCGTCTCCTGTTTAATAATTTTCTATTTATTTAAAGGCCAGCAGAATATCTAATTTACATGCCTTAGCCAACATAGAGCAGTGGGCTGTTGATCTGTCGTGGGATATCGTTGCCAGATTTTGTCATGTAAATGTCGATGGACACCTGTTGCCCAAGGAATTTTTTGATGATTTTGTGAAAGTTGCTTGCGATGAAGCAAAGGTATGTTGTACTATCTAAGACTTAACCTCTGCATGCATAAAACCTATAAGTACAATAGTCCCCCTCTTATAAGGCTGCCCCTTCTGCAATGAAGAAGTAAACTTATAAGAGGGGTGGCCTCTCTTGGGGGGGGGAACAATTTTGCAATCTTTATTTATCTGAAACTGGCCTGATAAGAGAGGTGACCTTTGTTGAGAGTAAGTTTGTTCTTATAAGAGGAGGACTATTGTACCTGATTTTACTTCAAACTCAAAAGAGTTCTGGATTTAAAGGTAATAGCATGATTTCTGCACTTTAAACTTGTTTCAGTGAAAATTTCCTTGATCCATATTGAATCTGAAATCTATGTATGCTAATATTTATAAAGTTTTACTATTGACCAGAGAGGAGAAAACTAACCAGTTCACTACTGATATAGTCCTAGTAACTACAGGTTTTAGAACATGGATAATGAAACTATTGTTATACAAATGTATCATAATACCATCATATTAAATATTAGGGGTGTTATAGAAAATTGTCTTATTCCAAATTTTGCTATAGAATGACTCCTACATGTGTTCATACTTCTACTTTATTTATTTTTTCTTCAGCATTTTGACATGATCTCCACCAGACTGAAGGAACTTGGTAGCCATTTTGGATCACTTCCTGTTCATAATGGTAAATGAATAATATTTCAAACTTGTTTTATTGTTGTTTTGTACATCTGGCTAAAAGCCATCAAGATTTGCCACACAGTGGCATCTGTGGAAAAATGCAATTCTAGCTTATTTGATTGTTTTTTTTTAAGTACTCCTGGCTAAAAACCAAACAAGGTTTTGTCATCGTTTGGTTAATATAAATAATTTTTTTAATTTGCTTTTAACATTTTGGATTCGAACCCACGTGGGGACCTGTGCTGAACATTAAATGATATTTCTTCTATTTGACAGTATTAAATAGCAATATGGGTTGTGAATCTCTTAGTAGATATTTAGCCCATCTGGTCAAAGGAGATGTGAGATTTTGCCATCACTTGGCATACATTTTTGGTCTGTAACCTTTTTCACAAATTGATCTTAAGCTAAACTGCTGAACCAAATGAAACCACCAAACTTGGCAGGAATCCTTGGGAAGAGAAGATTCAGATTTGTTCAGAATGAGTTTAATCCCCATGGAGAGGGGACCAGGTTATTAGTGGGCCTAAAATGGGGAAATTTAGTAAATTTTTAAACATGTTCTTCTCCAGAAACAATTTATCTTCGTTCTGTGTCTTGTTAATGTTGCCTGTGGATCTTGATTGTCCCTTCAGTTTTCTCTAACATTTATATGATTTGATTTGATTTTTGGTGTTTTAACGCCACTTTCAGCAATATTTCAGCTATATCATGGCGACCAGTTTTAGTGGTGGAAGAAGCCCGAGTACCTGGAGAGAACCGCCGACCATGGGCAAGTAACTGGTAAACTTTATCACTTGCGGCTGCGAGTCGAGTGCACTCTTTTTTGTAATTTACAAAGCCAGGCATGAACCCATGCCATATAGGTGATAGGCTTGTATGAGTTGTTAGGTAATCAAACTACCTAACTCACTGAGCCACCTGCGCCTTCTCTAACATTTATATGTTAATGTATAAGCATCATGGTTAGTTGAACATTTAATAAAATATGATGTATTTTTCCAGCCCTGTGGGATTCAGCTAAAGACACTAGTGATAGCTTACTGGCAAGGTTGGCTATTGTACATATGGTTCATGAAGCCAGGTAATGATATTTATTTTTACCCTAGAATTGATGTACACTGGAAGTTGGGGAACACCCCTTTTATTACAAGAAGGGCCATGGTGGCCATAATTGTAGTTGTAGTTGGATTTACATCTTCCTATGTAATCTTTACCCATCACCACTTAAGTTTGAATCCTGCTCATGGCAAGATATACTCAATACATCCTTATGCTATATAGTTTTCATTTTTCTCTAGATACTATGGTTTCATTCACCCTTTAAACTTACCACCACGATATAACTGAAATATTGTTGAAAATGGTAAATACAAACTGAACCATAACAAGAGATAAAAATCCTGATTACAGGCCTCTTGTAAGGTCTTCACTTGGTTCTGTTTCACCAGGGTCCAAACAAATAATTCCAAATCTACTGATTTTTAGCTCAACAAATCTAGAGCCAAAGTCTTGTGTGAACTTTTCCATCACTTGTCGTCTGGGGTCTATCGTCCATCATCCATTGTCTATCGTCCATCTTCTATCGTCCATCGTCCATTAACTTTTCCTATTCTGATCTTCTTCTAAAGAATTACTGCTTAATAGAGGTGACCACTTGGGCAGGTTTTACTGTATTATGTATATACATATGTATATTTAATTCTAATTGTTATCTACAGAGGTCTAGATGTACAACCACAAACATTAGAGAAGTTTTCTAGAAATAATGATCCAGAATCTGTGAAAGTCTTACAAGTTATTTATGAAGATGAAATTACACATGTAGCAGCAGGTCTTAAGTGGTTTACCTATGTCTGTAAACATTCACAACCACCATTGGTAAGTATAGTAGATTAACACATGTTCTTTAAATATTCAGCTAGTGTTTCTTTTTAGAATAATGGGAAATAGTAACATTCTTATCATTTCTTATCAGATTGGCGGAAATTTAGAAATCTCAAGAATAACAAGACCAGTAGAAATAAAAAGTGTTGCGATGATACTTGGATGGTCATTATAAAACCTGTGTTTTTTTGTTTTGATTGAAAGTCTAAGATGGCCTGGTTTTAGCATAGGGCCATGTGGGAAAATGAAAATAATTTGTCTCAGAAACTAGAAATATGAATAATCATTGAATGGTCCTTTACAAATTTTGTTTGTGTTGATCAGAATTTTAAAATGGCTGCCATAGCAGGACAAAATTAGCATAAGAACCTATGAGGAAAATATTTCAAAGTTATATGTGTATCAGAAACCAGATTGTCCTTTACAAAATGTTGGTTTTTCAGTTGATCATAAATCCATGGTGGCAGCCGCCATAGGGCACTTTTGATATAAGAGCCAATGGGAAAAAATCTTTCAAAGATATAATGAAACCTGTTTAAACTGAATCACCTTGGGGCCAACTTTTGTATTCAGAATAGGCATTTTATTGGTTTATATGGGTTAAATTAACAAAGATTTCCTACATTGGGACTTTCTTTATAGTTCGGTTTATACAGGATTCCTGTTTATTCAGGTTTCACTGTACTAGAAAATATATTGAACCGCAACAATACATGAATAGTCATTAAATTGTCTTTTTTTGTGGATTTGAAATCCAAGGTGACACTACAGGTCATTGTTTTATTATTGAAATATTAATGATAATTTCTTTCTTAAAAACTACAAAACTATTTGATTCCAAATAGTGCATGAACCAGGTAAGCTATGTATGCTTCTTTGCAGGCTTCATTGACCCTACTATTGTACTGTCCTGTTTTTCCTTGTCATTCATTATGTGGTATTTTTGAGTGAAAGAGAATCTGTGCAGGTTTTTTTTTTTATTGTTTATTTATTATACGTATTGCCATTGGAGATCCAGTAATCAAGAGAGAATGGTTCCCATTTTAACCTCACCACATTTTTGTGCCTGTCCCATGCCAGGACCTGGATTTCCAACATCATATGTTGTGTTTGTTTTTTGTGTTTGGTGATAGGTGATTGTTTGTTTTGTTAATATTAGTGGAATTGTTGACCATCACTGTTTAAACTTCCTTTTGTTTTGTTAATATTAGTGGAATTGTTGACCATCACTGTTTAAACTTCCTTTTCATAATTCTTTTTTCTTTTTTTTTTTTTAATTTCAGGAATGTATACCTACCTTCCATAATTATGTTAGAAAATATTTTAGGTAAGCTTGTCTCTCAGGAAAATGATTATAAAAAAGACTCAACAACACTTGCCAAAGGCCAACTGAGCTTTTAGAATAACTTGGTGTCTGTAGTTGTTTTCACATTTTTGTTTAATCTTCTACTTCAAAACTACTCAACCACATATAGGATGAAATTTTAGAGGGACTAACTATCCTTGGAAAGAGAAGATCAGGATTTATATAAATGAAGTTGATCCTCCTAAAGAGGGGGGCTGTTATGGGGCCTAAAAGGTTTAGTTTGGTACATCTTTTAAAAAGATTGTATGATGTAGTTTTCAGCCAAATCTGCTGTATGATAAATATGGGTGAGTTGTGGTGTTTAATTCCACTTTCAACAATATTTCAATTATATTGACACAGTCAGTTTTATTGAAGGGGAAAACATACAGCAGGCCATTAAGATATGGCATACACATCCATTGTAAGGCTTTGTAGGTGTAATGATTAGTGTGCTCACTTCAAGTGCAGTAGATAATGGTTTAGATACCCTAGAAAATCAAACCAAAGAATTATAATATTGGATGCTTCTCTGATAAGTATTGGTAAACAGCATTAGGGAGTAGGTGCATCTGTGGACTTGTTTCAGTGAGCTATGAAAAATCCAGTACAATACAGACATCATCAAAAAGTAACACAAAAAGGTACACAATTGACATAACATGTGCAACAATTTTATAAAGTTTGTTTGCACAATATTTTGAAATTGATCGAGATACAGACATTGTCAAATCAAATTTATTTGTGCAAGCTTTAGAAACAGGTATAAAACGAGATTTTGGCCAGCTTTTCTGCCCTGTTTTTTTTCTCTCAAATATTTGATATATGATTACAGAAGTTACCTGAAACCTCCGTTTAACACAGTAGGCAGACAGACAGCTGGGATGTGTGAGGAGGTCAGTTTTAAGTTGTGACCTAGTTACTACAAATACAGTGGAACCTGTCTGAACTGAACCTTCTTAAGAGAAGTTTTTGTGTTTGTAATAAACATGAGTTCAGTTTATACAAGTAATATTAACATTGGGGCTTTATATATGTTTGGTTTAAACAGGATTCTATTTTATTCAGGGTGTTGTTTATACAGGTTTCACCGTAGTTGAAATATTGGTAAAACAAACAAAAACACACAAAATTATTATTACCCTTTTTATGCAATTTTCGTTGGTGTAAAAAAGTATTGATAAATGCAAATAGAAGATGAAATATCACTAAAAAATTAATTATTTTATTTCTTTCCCTATTCGGACATTATATTTATGGGACAATCGTGGCCATTTTCATATGGTAGTTGAATTTAAGTGTACCTTGTGTCCGTCACCATTAAAGTTGTGAGTTCAATTCCAGTCTGTAATTATGTGTACTCGATACAATTTTACATGAAAAATATAATAATGTGCTGAAAAAATGTACATGCACTAGCAAATAAAAATGTTTTAAAATCTTTAAATTTGTTTCAGTGGTATATGCCCCTGGTTAAACCAAAGTGAAATGAAAAGATCCAGGAAATTCCAATGTTACTGGAGGCCCATGATTAGAACATGGATATGTTTACAAAATAGTGAATTATAGATGGTTGGTTGGTTTATGGTGTTTAACACCAGTGATTTATAGACTAGTGCCGTAGTCAGAAATGTAATTTGCAATAATGTTTTTTTTTTATTAAAGAAATTTCAGTTTTCGCTGCTTGTTGGTATTATTTGATATTAAACATCTGTGCTCTACGTTGATGAAAGATTTGGATTTTGCAATCACTTTCGGTAATGTTTATTTGTCCACAAACCCTTTGTGCTCATATTATTTTACGAGTCTGTTGTTGATGTCATCGTTGTTATGGCCCATCTGTAGACACAATGGTTTATGTGCAATAACTTTGGGAGATTGTAGCCATATCTGTTTCCAAACAAGAGGACCCCAATGTACCAAAAGAGTGTTTTCTTCCTCTTTAAAGCTCACCTGAGGCAGAGGCTCAGTTGAGTTTTTCTGATTGAAATGTGACTAGTGTCTATCTTACAATCTGTTCATCAGTATGTCATAAACTTTTCACATTTTCAACGGCTTCTTCATAACTACCACACATGTTCCTCTAGGGGTCCTGAAGAAGTGTTGTGTCTTTTTGAAGCGATTTAAAACACAGGATGGCTGCCCTGGCCTCTGATTGGTCGAGATAGTTTCTACTTCTCCAGAACTACTGCATGTGAAGGTACCAAACTAACCACAAATGTTCCTCTAGTGGTCCTCAAGATGTCTTGTTTCTTTTCAAAGCGATGCAATATCCAACATGGCCACCCAATCCTCTGATTGACTGAGACATTTGGTCTGTTTTCGCAAAACTACTTCAATGAGGTCACCAGGCTTGTCAAAAATGTTCCTCTAGGAGTACTGAAGGAGTATTCATACTTATTAGAGCAGTTTGAAATCCAAGATGGCTGTCCTGACCTGATTGGACTTGACAATTTTTAATACTTTTCCAGAAAAATTGCATCCAGACTTTACAAAAATGTTCCGTTAAGAGATCCTTATCTAGCTATTCAACCAAAAACACAATGTCCAATTTTATGCAACCGCAAAAATATTGCGGTTCTATTATGCTATGGCTGACATTGTCATAGTTTTCATCATCATCCGTCTGTAAACAGAATGGTTTCTGTGTGTTAACTCAAGTTTTTAACAGATCATTATGAATTTTGAACACAATAATCATTGGCACTGAATAAAGGTTGGTATTGATTTGTCGTATTGTTACCCTACCAGTTTCCAAACAAGAGGCCATAGGGTGCAAAAAAGAATTTTTCTCTTATTTGTACATGGAGAGTTTATTTTTCAACAGATTTTGATGGATTTTCTTAATTAATTCCTTATGAAAATCCCTTTCAGAAAAATAACCGCTTTTACCTTTTTACTTTTAAACTGTGGTATTTATGCCACCACATGATTTCTTTGATTGCATACAACTATACATCGACACAAGCCACTTTTGTCATGCAGCTGTCTCCATTGTAAATCGGCTATGATTGTATTGTATACATGGAATACAAATGTATCTACATATATGAAATTTAAAAAAAAGTGAATTAAAAAATGTCATCACATTTTTATATGTTGCTTTATTTTTACTCAACAAAAAAGTGTGTACCGGTATTTTAATTAGGAAGAAACTGACTATGTTTATTTCACATAGTGTCCTATGTTAAACTATGTGGCATTAATCTTTGATTTAAGATTGTACTAAACAAATTTTATGAAGGACCACCATACTATCAACCAAGTGTAATATTACACCAACTGTTAAGCTTATCCACCTGAATAAGCTGTTGATGTCTATTTCTCATATACTCCTATGTTCTGTGGTAATGGCTATCTTGGATATTAGATCATAGCCAAAAATCATAAATTTTATTTTAAAAAAAAAGAAGGAAAAAAAGAGTTTGGTAAAGGACCATACTATATAACAACTAAGATGCTTAATTGTTTCTGACCAGAAGATCTCTAGAGTTTCAGCCAATCACAAAACATTATTAGCCCTAGTGTCAACTTGAAACTTGAATTTTGGATCCTAACTAAATTAACAAGCAACATTCCTGTTGAATCTGGTGTTATTTGACTCAGCTGTGGTTTATGAGAAGGTGTTAATGTACTACGATCCCAATGACAGAGTCAAAATGATGACAATGACATGTCTGCTTCATTATATTGTAATTGGCCAGTCAAAAAAAACCCACCTTTTTCATGTTAAAAAGAAGTAAAAGAATTTTTACTTAAAGCAGCCATGAACAGTTTAAAAATGGTTCCAAGTTAACATCAAATTGCAATAATCTTGGATGATGGACAAATATAGCAAACATGTAAAAGAGATGCACCCAAGGATAATTCTAGCAATATTTCGTTTGTACTAGTCTAGTGGTCTCGAGAGAGTAAATTAAAAGGCGAAGATGGATCAATGACAGACATAAGATGATGGAAAATACTTAACTTAATAAACGTGGACTGGTATATTGTTAGGTTATTGTTATGATTGTGAATTTGTTTATAATGTATAGCAGTGCTCGAGTAAAAAAGGACACGAAAATATTGGTAAAAACATTGACATACCACCACTGCAGAGCAAACAAATCCATAATGATCAGACATACAGCAAAATTTCAGCCATGGGTTAATATTCCGATGAAATGACCAGATATGCAGCCAATCAACGACTTCAAGCACGACTTAGGTTATAAATCTTAGCTTATCATTATTTTCATGTCTGTCAATTACCTTCATGCCAAAACTGAAGCCATGACAAGTGGACTTGCTATATCATCAAAAATGCGAACAGCTTCACCAGCTTTAATGTATCTTGATCATGACACAGAAGTTGCCATAAGTATAATAATAGTTCCATAACAGAGAGTCTATATAACCACGACAATCATTCTAACATTAGATATAACACAAGGCCATCAATCATTTAAATCACATTTCTTAATATAAAATGACTTGGTATATAAAAAATGTCACGGAATCACGTAATGTACTTGTTAGACATTGACATCTGCTGTGCATTGAATAACATGACTGATTACAACAAAGATTCATATAATTGATCGTCATCGTCATCAAGTTTAGTAACAGACATCCTTCCCCAGTAGGGTCTGGATTAATTCCTCATCATCTAATGAACTTACGCCAGTATCTTGGTGAAGAGTTACATTTAACATTACAACAGTCTATAAAGCTTCTTTAAAACAACTGGTTGTTGCTTGCATTTATAAAGCGATTGTATGTACGCATCATTAAAGTCCTATTAGATATACATTGTATATTAAAAAAAAACACAAAACACCCAACAGTATTCCGTAACGAGTTTTGATATACTTCTTCTTCTTCTTCCAATCAGGTACTGACCATTTTCAGGTATAATCGTACCGGCGCATGGTGCAGGGACAACTGAACAAGTGTGATTAAAAATTTTCTATTTACAGTGCATCTAAAAACATCTTGTATGGTTTACTTATGGTCGAACAGTGTGCTGGGACATCTTCTGTTTGAAGATGTCTATGGTCGGTGAGTTTACTACAGAAGTTGGCAGGGAGTTCCAGATTCTGATTCCATCAGGAAAAAATGACTTCTGGTATGTTTGGGTTCTGGCGAATGGTACAAAGTATGTCATACTATTTCCCCTACTCGAGATTGTTGGAACTAGGAGGACAGGTGGGATGTCTATCAGATTGTACACTATGCGGTACATCATCAGAGCCCTGGCTTGTCCGCGGCGCTCTTGAAGAGGTGGCCAATGCAGTTGGTTAAGCATGTTTGTAACACTACTGGTGGTTCTGTAATCCCTGTATACCATCCTAGCTGCTCGCCTTTGCACTAATTCCAATTTGTTGATGTTTTCCTGAGTATAGGGATCCCAGATACTGCTTCCATACTCCAATGATGGTCTTACTAAGGTTTGGTAACATAGGGCTTTTGTCTCAGGTGGGCACTGATGTAGATTGCGCCTCAGGAAGGCAATGGTGGAGTTAGCCTTCTTCGTTACCTCCCCTATGTGATGGTTCCATTTAAGTCCCTTGTGTAGATGTATACCAAGGTATTTGGCTGTGTCTACTACCTCCAAGACATGCCCATGAATGTTGTAAGGCATGTCGACCACCTTTCTTTTGTTGGTAAAGTGTAGTATTTGACATTTTTGGGGGTGAAATTCCATCAACCACTCATTTTCCCATCTCTGCAGTTCGTCGAGATCGGTTTTCTAATTAAAACGTAGATAGTGCAGGCGATACGTATGGCGGTTACGAGTTTTGATATACAATGCGGTTTTTATAACATCTCAAGGCGATTTTGTCTATTTCCATTGTTGTCAATATTTGTGTAATGTTTCTAAATCAGACAGAATCATCGTCACTAGTAACCATGTGTACTATTTATAGACATATGTACTATAATTGTTTTCCACAACTGTGTAAATGGGAATTATATCCATCAATCATATCTTCTGCGAGACCACATTTACGATATCAGGAATAAATCTATATATTACAAAGTTGCTGTAAAAAGAAAGACTTCCTTGTAATCAATTTGAGATGTAAATGGATGGATCCCAGTAAACTCTGGCACCTACTAATATCAGATGATATACTAGTAGAAAGTTTCAGACTAGAGGATGTGTTTCTCTATAACATGTTGAAATCAGTTTAAATTTGATGTCCGTTGATTTTAAACTGTTCCACATTGTTCTGTTGATGGCTGTATATCTAGGGTCAAGGAGAGAACTTACAAAATGTAATATAAGTTGCAATAAGTTGTGTCCGATCCTTTTGCTTAATTTATTGCAATACAATATTATTACATTAAAGGGGTAGTTATGTATGTTAATATTTCATAGTTCTTTTTCGCACATGCTACACGATATGCAAGACTTGTTTGTTTGCATTGAAACGAATGATGTGCCCAGGGGGGGAGCCCCCCCCCCCCACCTAAAATTGGAAAAATATGATTTTTTTTTCACACGAAATACCCCAAAAATTTTCGCGCCTCCGCTCGGCGCGATTTTTTAAGTGCGCCCCCGTAACTTGAAATCCTGGATCCGCCCTTGGTGCCTATATATACCTATACATGATATGTCATTTGCATCGCTCCGTCACTCGCAAATGACATATCATGTATCAGTTTCAATGCAATCAAGTCTTGCATATCGTGTAGCATGCGCGAAAAAGGAAGTTATGCTGCATAACTATATTCGATTACATATTTCAATTTTATGCAATGATTCATTGAACACAATAGATAAAATAAACCAGGTAGAACACCGCGATCTGTTACACCAACTAAAACAGAAAAAAATGATTGACGTTGCTACAAAAGAAACAAAAATACCACACAGATCATGGAAATATTCTGTAGTGTTGCAGTGTCTTCTGTTCTGATTTCCGGATAAACTCTGGAGGCACATTTTATTCATCTTTTCATAAGCATCTAAAATATGTTAAACTGCTTCGTTAATGTCTTTATGTTTTTTTTATCCTCAATACCAGTTAGTTCGATATATCTGAATTTAGAATTTAGAATTTGATTTCGTATATATATAATTGCAAAAAGATTTAAATTTGATGATTGTAGGAAGCTACCTATAAATAATGAGGATGAAAATCAATTAAAATCGTTGATATCTAAAGAAGTTTGAAGATTTGGAGATAGCCAAGGGGTTATCAGCAGCCCGTAAATCTAGGAAGGACAGACAACTCAATGGCTAAAGAAAAAAGACGAACAATGATCTACAAAACATTACACAGAAAACTAAAGATCCAGCAACACGAACACCACCACACGTTTCTGGAATAACCTTCAACAGGTGCTCACGTAGTCAAATAATTTCAAATATTTGTTGGCAAGAAAATCAAAGGGCCTTAACATGCTAACTAAATTCGGTTAAGGTGACAT
>MJUT01024995.1:840362-857961 GCA_002080005.1 Gigantidas platifrons
ACTCTCTAAGTACAGACCAGATATGTATGGCTCCTGTATTGTTTGTTAATGCCCTTTCTTCAGACTCTCTAAGTACAGACCAGATATGTATGGCTCCTGTATTGTTTGTTAATGCCCTTTCTTCAGACTCTCTAAGTACAGACCAGATATGTATGACTCCTGTATTGTTTGTTAATGCCCTTTATTTAATATCATTGGTTCAGGCTCTCTAAGTACAGAGTACGTCACAACGGTAATACTAGATCTAATATGTATGGCCTGAGTTAATGTGATGACTCCTGTATTGTTTAGTTTATTTAATCTCCTTGGTTCAGACTCACTAGGTACAGAATACGTCACAACGGTAATACTAGATCTAATATGTATGGCCTGAGTTAATGTGATGACTCCTGTATTGTTTAGTTTATTTAATCTCCTTGGTTCAGACTCACTAGGTACAGAATACGTCACAACGGTAATACTAGATCAAATATGTATGGCCTGAGTTAATGTAATGACTTCTGTACTGTTATTTTGTTGGTTATAACATCTACATACAGACTTTACACGGTCTCGGTATTCTCTGATACGTAACACATGTATAATGGGATCCAACACAGGATTCAACAAAAGAAAGTGATTACTTATCTTCAGTGATATGATTGTTCTCACATGTAATCCACTGTACAATATGTAAGATGCAGTTACACATCTTGGTACATTAGCAGCTAACGTGATAAGAATAATAGCCCCAAGGGTCAAAACATTCCTTCTCACTGTTCGTACAGATGATGTATTTCTGTTAATTATTGTAATTGTAGCCATATCATGTTGGTTGAAAATTTTGTTATGGCGTTTTACTATACGCACAATAATAACTGAATACATAATGATAATTAAGACGATGATAAAGAAAACAGGTATATCTAGTACAAGTACAAAACTTAACTTGGCAGTAACAGATACGTTACATAAACAGGGGCCTTCCGTTAATACATATCCTAAATGTATAATGGTGTATAAATGAATCACGGCAAAGCTGACCATAACAGCTTTTTTCTTAGTGAGATTCTTCAAAAATCTACTTTTGACTGTAAAAGTGGCATTTAATCGTTCCAAGCATATTAGCAATGTCTGATACAGTGAAAATGTTACAGTACCAGCGATGAGGTGTTTCAGAACCAAACATGCATATATAATTGAGTTTTGTCCGTGGTTAAAACTATTTAAAACAACGTGTGTCAGAAATTCTGTCCCTGTTGCTGCATCACTCAAGCTCAAGAAAACAACTAACGTTTTAAATCTCGATTTTGTCAATTTTGTAGTTGTTACTAAAATAAAAATTGATATACTGTTTAGAATTAAACACACTGAACAGATGCTGATTGCAATAATTTTTAACACTTCCATTTTCATACAAAGATCTTAATCAAATGTTGGTTTTCTTTCTTCAAATATTGAAATGTTACATAGTATCCTCGATTGTATTGTAACACTCTTTCACCAATTAATAGCAAATATATACTTTAAAAAAGCCATCACATCACAAATAGGATGTCAAATAAAATCAATAAATCATCAGTCGTCAAAACATCATTTTATTTTCTAAATCATAAAATAAAATGTAGGCCGGTTTGATTTCTTACATCTAAAGATATATCATATATCAATTTATCAATATTAATAACAAACAATTATATACACTCCGACAAAAGTTAAGCACCACCCTATATTTTTATCGATATATTGTTTTACATATCAATACTGTTAAAACAATAAAATAGGTATCACCATTTTTCTTACACTTCATAAAAGACTACACCAAGGGCTCTAAAATTACCAATCTACGAAGTATTTATCATCATGAAAGACGTGACTATGACATGGCAAAAATGGGGCTCAAAACAGGCGTTGGAAAAACGTAAAACCAGTTTATCTTTGATGGAAGTTTTTAACATTGCATTAAAATGCAGAGTCTTCAGATTTGAAGGACTTTTAAATGCATCTATTGTGCGTATGTGTAAGGCATAAAAATCAATAACGAGTATATCCACCGCGTTTATTGTGAAGTTCTAAAACACGACTCGTCATGCTTCGCACAAGACGCCTAAGCCGTTCTTGGGGAAACTGTTGCCACTCCTGTAAGATAGCAGTTCTTAATTCGTCAATATTTTGACATTTTGGATTGCGTTGGTTAATTTTTCGGCCAATAAAGTCCCATACATGCTCTATAGGGTTCATGTCTGGCGACATCGCAGGCCATGGAATTGTCTGAACAGCCTCTTGCTGTAAAAAATGTTGTACAATTCGGGCTCTATGTGGCCTAGCGTTGTCGTCCATGAAAATTGGCCTGTCAGCCAACGCATGATTGTCGAAATGGGGGACTACGCGTGGAGCGAGCACATTGTCACGGTATTTTTGGCCTGTCAGATTACCATCAAGAACGTACAAGTCCAACTTACAGTCAAAGGAAAAACAACCACAGACAGTTACACCCCCACCCCCAAAGGCAGTTGTGCCCAAAATGTGGTTGTCCTGAAATGAAGTGTTTCGTTGGCGCCAAAGCCTTGCACGACCGTCGGTAGGGCGTAACAAAAAACGATTTTCATCAGACCAGTGGACCCGTCTTCATGTGCGAATAGTCCACCCCAAATGATCATATGACCTGTCAAATCGAGCATGGCGATGACGTATTGTCAACTGTGAATATTTTATGGGTCGTCGCGCTCGCATTCCCTGATGGTGGAGGCGTCTGATTACAGTGCGTGTGCTAATGTGGCCTCCAAACGCTAAATTACCACGAAGTGCACCAGCTGTCCTGAACGGCCGTTGTCGCGCCCATCTTGATATGAGCCGGTCCTCTCTCGGCGTCGTTTTGCGAGGCCTACCTGCACGTGGACGGTCAGTAACATTCCCCGTTTGACTAAAACGCTGCATCAGTCGTACAATGATGGAATGGTTAACCCTGAAGTGGTCTGCCATCCTTCTATGGCTAAAACCACCGTTATGCATGCCAACAGCTTGCCACCTTTCTGGTATGGTTAATTTTCGCCGCACCATACCAAACCAATAGAAAATGAAACTTAAAACTCTATATAAAAAAAATCAGCTTTCGTTCGCAAACACAAATGTTGAAAAGTACACGTGGCACTTTACACACCCTGTCATATACACATAAATAAAAAACGACCAATAACCTGTTTCACAGGTAAGTAAGTATGTACAGGTAACGAAAACAGCAAATCGATTTGAAATAAGTTCATTATTAGAAAAGATATTATTGAAACAAGTCAGGTGGTGCTTAACTTTTGTCGGACTGTATATATATAAGAAAAAAAGTCTTTCTAATTCTAAATCTATTTTCAAAAAGATCAAGATCGTATGATGTTCTTGCTGAATTTCTCCCTAGTGAATTTAGTTCAAATATGTGTCTAATATATTTGATACATATTTACATTGATCATGGAGTTTTTCTTTTGGTATTTTGTATGTAGATGTTTTATTTCTGTATGTAGATGTTAATGTTTCTATGTTATCTTCTTTTCTGATTTATTGTTGTTTAAGGGGGTAGGCCTGGGGTATGGGAGATAACTCTATTTTCAGTGTCTTCTCAAATACATGATCATCTGTGCGTTTGAAAATTCTCCCTCAATTCCAAGCTTCTTGGTGACAAAGATTGTTTACATTGGATATGGCCAGTTAAAAAAACTCCTTTTTCTTTTACCTTTCCATAGCTGTACTCCTTGCATTTTTATATCTTATTGCTGCTTATGCCAATGTCAGGCAGTGTGTTATTATTATATGCCGGTGCCCACAAAATATCATCGAAATATCTCTTTCCAGAAAAAATGTTCATCGAAATATGTTGTCAAAAATGCCAGAAATGTAACACAATTTGTGTGACAACTTCTTCTATTGAATTTCAAGGGTTTGTAAAAAAAATTAAATATATACACCAGAATCTTTAATATTATGAAACTATAGAGCAAATTCATTTTTTGGTAGTAAAAAAAATAGAAAGCTATGTTTGGGAAAAAATTGTAATATCTGATCCTCTCTCATACCGCCACCCCCTTCTCCTAAAACAACTAAAGAATAACCAGAATCAAACGAATACAACTGGAGCACAGAATTTGAAGGAATATAACAATACAGCTGGGTGGCTGTCTGTGTTTTGGGGTTTTGTGTGTTTGTGTTATGAATTTGTGTGTGTGTGTGTTTGTGTTATGAATTAATCAAGTAGAGTCACCCTAAGACCACCCCTCTCCCTCCACAGCCGACCACAGGCACTCGTTTCATACTTTTGTTTACTATCTACGTCTATCCATAAAGATTTATGGATAGACGTAGATAGTAAACAAATGTATGAAACGAGTGCCTGTGCAGCCGACCTGAAAATAAAAAAGACAAATGTAGTCATTTAGTAATTTGGACATCCAATGTGTCAATTATAAGAATTCAAAAGCTTTTTGTTATTGGTAACTAGTTAATTTTTATCTCACAAACAAAGAAACTAGTAAAAGATGGGTGTGGGATAACTTTCCTCGACAATTTCATTTTCTGGGTGCCATCCATGAAAAACATAAATCTAAATATTTTAAAAATCTGACGGTAAAAGTTAGTAAAATTTGGTGCAATGATGTCTATATGTCTATTCTTCAGTGTGACATTTTTTGGTGGAAATTAAATGACAGGATTTTTTTAATCCGATTTTTAATACCAAGGTGGTCCTCAGGGCATCCCCCCTTTTTTGCAGTTTTCACTGTTTTGCACGTGATTATCTCCAAACAGGATATTCAGATATGCTAGATATTTCATATCTATTCAACAACAACACTCTCAAGTGTATTAAAGCCAAAATATTCCCTTTCAATCAGAAATAAATGTGCATATCTATTAGAATCTTCCGAAACTAGTATTACCATCTGACGTCAAGGATACCCCCAAAATTGCTATATTTAGGATGTGCTATGGAGAAAACGGCACGGTGAAATTTTTTGAAACTTTGGCAGATAATGTATTTAGACATAACTATTCCATGATGCAAATTAAAAAAAAATTGAATGATGGGAAAATTTTAGGGTAATCCAGGTCTACACCCTTAACACGTCAAATGGGCAGATTTCTGTATTTAGATGTTCAATGAGATCTTTTTATTTCGGATTGATTCCTTTTAAACGTAAAGTGTGCAGTAATTAAGTGTTTCTTTCATGACGAGAACGGAGTTTACAAATAGTAAATCATGTAAACAGGTAATTCTGGGTTGGCTCTCCGGATAAATATTTTGATCAATACTTAAAATTAAAAGTACAATCCTGGATTGGGTCGGATATTTTTGCCTTGCATTAAACTACTAAGTACTAAGTACTACCTCTAACAAACGGATGTTAATTGAAACCTGTTGTATTTTCTTTTGTGTGAGGAGGAGGGTAACATACTCGAAACATGAGGTATCATTTACGTCATGTCCTTTAGGGTGAACGTTACATATTTGCATTTCCACAAAGTGGGATCCGGAGTATTAAAAAAGACCCACAGCACCATCTTGCTTGCCGTAGAAGACATATTAAATGAGGCGACGTTTGCCGTGTGTTGCGACCAGACATTATTTTTATTTACGTGCGTGCCATCCTTGGAATCCCCGGTACTTCACTTGCTGTTGGAGCCTCGTAAAAGCAAAGTGTCGCTCTCGTCAGCACTACATGATTGGAGGGGGAAAGGATGACGAACCATCATCTTTCATCTTTCTCTCCAAACAAACAGCCGACAACAGTATCCGGTCAATAAAAAGAGAAAATTTGAATATCAGGTTGAAGGAGAATCCTCTAAGGTTCTCATCCCTCAGTCATAGGTGACCATGGCAAATTTTGGCTAACCTGTTTAGGCCCTTAAGTTTTATTACTCCCAAAACTTAAAATTATTTAACTTTTCAATCTTTCTATTTTGAGCGTCCCTGATGAAGGTTATTCCAGAAACCCGTGTGCGCACTAAGCTTGATGTTTACGTTTTAATGATTGAACTGCCTCTCAAAACCAGCAACCGCCAAAAGTATCCAGTCAAAAAAAGAAAAGAAAGAGAAATTGAAAAAGAAAGTTAACCACCTTTTTTGTTAACTTTTAAACGCACCAACTCTACCAACTTCTATTCACACGAGACCTTGCAACGTCAAACTGAGTATGTACGTACCCAAAAAACGTGGAAGTTGTTTCAAATGTCAGAAATTTGGACATGGAAAGGGTCAACGTAGGGATAATTTAGTGTGTTTTATGTGCTCTGAAACAGGCCATGACGACTTCACTTGTGAAAATAACAACAAGTACGTCAATTGCGGTGAAGCTCGTACAGTATCTTCCAAAGACTGTCCACTCTTTAAGAAGAGAAATATATATTGAAGAAATCCAAGTTGAAAATTAGAAAATGCGTCTCTATGGAGAATAATGAAAATGATTAAGTCATACGCCAGTGTGACCGAACTTGTTCACACTTCATTTAGTACAAAGGTTATATAAATATATATCTTCACATGGGATAAAAAAGCTGACAAGCCATCTCGACTACCTGTTCAAGTAACTAGCATAACTATTTCAACATCAATGAAAACTTCAAGCTCTTCTCGTACACATTCAACTTCTCCATCATTAATATCACCAAGTTCAAATTCTGCTTCAAGCCAAGATAGAATTAAAAAAAACCACGAACAACCTACGATTGAAGGCCGAAGTATGTCTCAAAGACCAGGAAAGACACACACGGACCCTGTCCAGGTCCACAATAGATGTGGATATCTTGCAATCTTCCCCTCGATGATGCACATTCCTCTATGAATGAGTCACCATCAGAAACAGGGAGATCGCAGAGCAGATCTCCAAAGAGAAGACGGCACAAAGAGTCCCAAGGGAAGCAAAGCCTTTCCATGATCCTACTCAAATAATGGCTCCGAATCAAATGAAATTGTCGACGACTTAAAAAAATGATTTTACATCACCGTACTGTTACAACTCTCCTCCCAAATTGCATCTTTCTTCAAGAATCACATTAAAAAAGTGACAATGTAACTGTGAAAATTATTTTGTTGCACATCACTTGTGTAGATGAGGATGAAAGAACTACAAGCAGCTCGTTAATTCTCGTTACCAATGACATTTGAAAATTGTGCTATCTCAACGCAGATATGTAGGCAGTCGCTGTATGTATCTCCTTAGAGAAAACTATAACCTTGTCAGTTTATATACCACCTAATTCATCACTTAGTTTAGCTCCACATAAAAATTTAGCTGATCCCACGCCCTTATGTAATAAAGCAATCAATGATAAAGGCAGCAAAACATTGAAGACTTTTCCTCCCAGGAGGGATTGTGTATTTGTAACGATTGTTGTGATATAATGTTACATCCTGGGAATGGATTTTATATTCAGATATTGATATTACTGTTACTGATCCTGTGATCCATGTTCTCTTTGTTTTCTCATCCAAAATTCATGATGATCTCTGCGGAAGTGATCGTTTTCTTATAATCATAGAAAGTTTAAATTCTACTGCAGGTGAAAGATCTACTTAATGTTAGCAGTTAGCAGGCCTCTGTATGAAAAGATGTCCAGAGAAGAACTTCAAACGCAAATGATGCGAAATGTCACCGATCCAATTTTGAAGTTTGATGACACAGTAATATCAAAAGATGATAAGACCATTCAAAGGACCTCGAAAAATCCAAAACACCCAAGTAAACCACGGTTTAATGGTGATTGCGAAGATTCCCTATTAAAATTCGCAAAACGGCCAAACGACATTTCGGAAAACATCTTACATCGGACAATCTCAGGAATTTCCGCATCTTCAGAGCAAAAACTCAAAGAACATTAGAACAATATCGTGGCACATCGTGATAGCAATGTGAATGGCATGACCTCTGTTGTAATTATAGAGCCATGACTTGGTTAACCGCTACGGAATATCTGTGATACAAAGGACCACGGATATGTTCCGCTTGACATCACAATCACATTTCATCATTCATGACTGAGCATCGAGTTTGTAACAAGAGTAACACGACTGGTGTTACACGTGGTTCACCCCTTCCCCGTATTAAGTGGGCTGGTGTCACTCGATCTTTTGTTATCTGTGTCATGTTTGGCAGATACTTGTTTGCCCTATTTGCCTTTTTCTGTCGGCCATTATATTTTATATTTTCTGTTTACGGCTTTTCGTTGCCCTTTTATAGTGTCTTCAAACTTTTCTTAAACATGGCTATTTATTAACTAATGAAGAACGACCGAAATGCGTTAAATGTATTTCCAATGATTCACTGAAACCTACTTTAATCGACTATGTAGACGTTCCTGATGTTCGTCAGACATTCTACAACGTTAACAATTTATCTAAGTTTTTTTTTCCAAACTTCGCAGGCGACAACATTTTGAAATATTTAAAACATAAATAAATAACATATGTAATGGCTTTATCCTTTTAATTTTTCTTTTTATTTGTACATAAAAAAACCAGATTGTTTTATAAACAAACGTGTCTTATTTTTAACGGTCGTGTAATTCAGGAAAGTATTTTTTATAAAATGTGTTCATGTCACGATAAAGCTTTAAAAATATTGTTAAAGTTGGCTTTAAATAACAACCAATCAATCAATCAATTTAATTACTTTTTTAATACCGTTAATCATTATCGACTCTTTGATTTAGCATTTTCGTTCATCGAATGTTACTCGTAATTTCATATCTTTATTTTCAGTATATTGAAGTGTTTTGGATTATTATCCGTGATTCGCATACCAAAATATGTTCTTTAATATTATGAGCAAACAACAATGGAACAAGTTTATAAGCCGATGAGGGGTCCTCATGGTCGTGATCGTATGGTTGTTGGATTTATAAGTCTTCCCTATTACCTCTAAAGTTGTGAGTTCGAATCCCCCTCATGGCGAGGTGTATTCGATACAACTTTATGTGATAAAGTTTGTCAGTAACTTGTGGAAGTTTTCATCGAGTACTCCACTCCGGTTTCCTCCATCAATAAAGCTGACCGCCACGATACAACTGAAATATTGTTGAAAGTGGCATTAAACACCATTACTCTAATCCGAACACTAAGAGCCAATGGATTTCTCCAATAATGTCGCTTGATAAATTTTTATGTATTTCATTGTATTGTATCATCAGCCAAATTAAATTTACTTTTAAGCTTGACAATAATTCTATCTTTTTCATAATAAAAATCTGCATAAAACCTTTTGTTTAAATTGTTTGTAAATTTTATTGAACAGAAGTATTTAAGTAAAACACGAGTGTAGCTAAGATGACGGACCATATAAAATATGAATGTTCGTATTATATTCTGACTATTATAAACTGCTGAGCCATTCAAAAGTTGATAAACAATATCTAATAAAAGTAGAAATGTACAATATTAAATTGACTTCCCAAAAATGGTATCGAGACAAAAAAGCTTGACCATAAAGAGCTCTAGTTCAAGTGTTTTATGAGTTTCCATAGAAACAAAATTGAAAATAAAACAGATCACGTATGGCTTCAGGTATATAGAATGTTGTCGACATTCCATATATACATGTATGTCTTCCCACTGGCCCTTTACAAATATAATATGCACCGAATTTGACACTTGTTAATGATTTTTAGATAATGGTAGATATCAAACGAATAAAGATCTTCCTTTAGAAATATGATATAGCAAAAATAAACTGTTATAATATGACTAGGGATTCATTATTGTCATCATTTTAGTACCTTCTGGTCAAATTTATACAATCTATATATGTAAGCAAATTAAACTACTTCAATTGTCAATAGTATATTAGGCCAGCGGTAGAAATATTAGAAATGAAATTTGATATTCCCACCTATCACTCACATTGATAGCTCCTGTGGTTTTTTTGACGTTTAGTCATCGTAAAGAGGAATGTTTAGCTTTTCCATTAATGATGCCGGAAGCTTAAGACATTTCCATAAATTGGGTCAAAGGTCATCAAAAATATATTTCTAAATATTGTTTTTCCTTGAAATATCATGATTGTTTGTTAAATCTAATACAATACAAATAATATGCTTCTTATTCGAATGATCATTTATGTAAGCTTTGAACTATGTTTATCAAAAGTTACATTAAAATGATTAAAGGCATATTGTCTACCAAAATCGTAATTTTTTTCATACCCAAAATTATTGTCGTAAATGATTTGTTTAAGCTATCATTAAACAGCTATGCTGCAAACGATACGATTTGTGTTCTTTTTTTGACAAAAAAGACCCAAAACTATCGTTATCGGAATTATTGTGCAGGATGACAAGAATTCAATTTAACCCAACTCTATTCATATGACCTTCTATGTGAACCCGTCTTGAGCATGCGCACTGTTTAGAAACAATAAACAACAACATGTGGAAGAGAAGGTGTCAACGCGTGGAAGAAAGCGGACTTTGACGGATTCAGAGAGAAAGAGGGATAGAAGTGCAGTATCTTCCAAATGGAACAAATGCAGGATATATGTAGGGGATCAGTTGGACCGTTGGAACGAACTGAAGGAAGTGCTACGCGTCCAAACTCACGCTGAAGTGGCAAAGATTTTGCTTGATAGGTAAGCCGAGCATGTTGCCTTCTTTTCTCAATCGTTTTTCATATTTTATGAATTTATGATGATGCCTATGATCATTTTCGGTAGATAGTATTCGATATATGTAATTTTGCACCTGGCAACAGCAAATTATTGTCAATGAGTAGCATAAAACGGCCGTATTTGCGAGGTAAACAAACATGACATGCATCCGGGCTACTGGCATAAAATAGATAAAAATAGATTTGGCCTCGCTCAGGTCAGGCCAAAAATAAAAATAGGTTTGTTTGCTGTTGGCCGACCGACCCTCCAAAATTAGGGCCGACACAAATTTTTTTTATTGCAGTTGTGACAATTTTTTTTTTTTTTTTTTTTTTTTTTTTCGTTTTGCATTTGCAGTAAATCCGGATTTGTACTTTTCCGGTTTGATCCATATTTTATTGTAACCGGAATTTGTTCTAGATTCTCGGAATTACTCGTATATCATATGCATATTTTTTCTCAAAAAAAAATAATACAAAAAATAAGCCTACCTACCTACCCTCCCCTTCTAAGTATGGGTAGACCAACAGCAAACAAAGATATTTTTAAGTCTGGCCTCAGTGCATAAATAATTAGCTTCCAGTAACGATGGTCAGCTTTTTTTAAATCGAAAAAAAACAACGTTTGGTAGCGTATCCGCCAATAATTCGGTGTTTAATCTTGATTTTATGAAGGTCAGTACGGAAAACTACAATAATTTTGGATATGAAAAAAAAAAATTCGTAGACAATATGCCTTTAAGCAGTGAGTGAGTGTTGTTGAACGCGAAGTGAGCAATTTTTCAGCTATATCATGGCGAGAACACGTTACATTTCAATGATATGATGATGGTGTCCGCTTTGCGTGAGATCAACACTCTAAGTGGAATTGTAATAGTGCTAGTTCACTTAAACAACAGTCTGTGGATATAGATGTCGCTCCACTTGGACATATTATCCTAATTCGAGCCAACCTGTCTTGTGCTCTTAATCCTTAAAGTTGCGTGCTTAGCAGAGAAGCAGCAAATACCAATTTAATAGTCTTTGGTTTGACCCGACCGCAGCTTGAACCCACGATCCACAACACTCGAGGCGAGCACACTAATCGTTACACCACCGGTGCGATTTTGTCACATTACTGCCCTATATGTACCTTAGTGTGATATTTCTGAAAACCAAGATTATTTAATACTTCTTTTTTAGACTAAGGAAATATGAAGATAAGATGACTAGGGTTATGGTGTTTAACACCACTTTCAACAATAATTCAGTTATATCGTGGCGGTCAGTTTTATTGGTGGAGGAAACCAGAGAAACCCACCGACCTGCCACAAGTCACTGATAAACTAAGGACATCAATTCTATGATAATAAAACAGAAATACCATACGGTTGGAATAGTTACAAAATCCAATAGAAAATTGTAGAACAGTTCATCATTTGATGACACCGGGTTAACAAATATGGGTCTTCTTCTAGAAACCTATATAGAAACCAAAAATATAAATATATATAGACCCATATTGTACCAATTATAACTAATGTCGAACTGTATACCTTGAATGCTCAAATGTGTGTTGCGGCTTCTTGGTCAGAGCAACAAATTGAAATATTTAATAGTGTAAATGTAAAAAGAAGGTCAAATAAAGTCTTAGTAGTTAATGGCATTATGAAGATATTATCAGTGATTTTCTGTCCATTAAATCAAATCTCTTCAAGTGGTGTTATGTTTGTAGCACTTCTACTTCTTCAGATTACTATACTTACAAGATATGACACATTGTCCAGTTCTAACTTAAATTGTCACAATCACCCTCTGTCAAATAATTGTTATCATCTCCGTCCACCCATCACACACTCTTGTAACCAGACATGTCCGCTTTAAAATGAGCGAGTGATTGTAGTTGAAGGCTAAGTGTGAATGTTTTCAGCTATATCATGGCGAGACCATGTTATTTTTATGAGATGATAATGATGTCTGCTTTGGACTTGACCAACCCGCTTAGTTGGGTTATCATAGTGCTATCTCACGGAAACAACAGTTTACATGTAGACATATAGCTTCAATCAGATACAGTATCACGACTCCAAACTCGTATTCCTTAACATGTTGGCAGATAAGCAGCAAACATCAGTTTAAAGTTGATGTTTTTATTATCACACGAATTATTGTTTTCGTGGTGAATATCCTTGAAATAATATCCATGTTAAAGAACATCACTATGGACGGAAAGAAGCTAATCAGGTCCTTTCATTTCACTTTCCACTATATAGATGATGTCCTTTCACTAAATATTTCTAAGACTGGGGACTTTATTGATCGCATCTATCCCACAGAGCCTAAAGCTGCTAACAAGGAAGATACTGGACAAAGGATTCCTAGTGGTTAAGTTGAAGTCATCACTTCGAAAATATTACGATCGCCACCATGGTAACCGTTACTATGTCACAAATGACTACGGATCGGTTCCGTTTGTCGTAATCACAATCCCTTCCTAACCTTATTCATGACTTATCTCCTGTTTTAGTTGGGGTCGTGTGGCTCAATCTTTAGTTTTCTGTGTTGGGTTTCGTAGATCATTGTTTGTTTTAGTTGGGGTCGTGTAACTCAATCTTTAGTTTTCTGGGTTGTGTTTCGTAGGTCATTGTTTGTTTTAGTTGGGGTCGTGTGGCTCAATCTTTAGTTTTCTGGGTTGTGTTTCGTAGATCATTGTTTGTCCTGTTGATCTTGTCTTATGGCCATTGTGTAATCTGTCCTTCTTCGATTTACGAATTCTGATTAATTCTTTGGTATCTTTTATTAAATTTGATATCTGTGTTTTTATTCAAACTATTCTTACAACTATTTACAAATGGAACAAAAATCATTTATTTATTTATTGAATTCAGAAGACAATGTCATTCTTAAGTAATGGTCTGTCATCTCTTCCATTTACGACTTCTAATATTCAAACTTTTCTTTTATCATAATCGTGGCGTCGATAAAATATGTCATTTTGAAAGTGCTGACATTTTCAGTTAGGTTTGTATTCACAAAGTTCTCTTTTTATCAGAGAAAACATAATATTTAATAAAAGGCGGAATTGCTATGTTTGTCGGAAGCTGTTGTATTAATCAATAGAGTATAAAATATGTAATGGAGAATGGTAGCTATAGATTCTTTAAAACAAATAATGAGCAAGAAGCGCTGTCAGGTGCAATTGGATTTTATTTTTAGAATATGCACCTATCCGTGGGTTCCTTTATTTAATACATTTGCAATTATAAAGGTGCTTTTATTTCATATTTTACATTTTTATGTTTACGAAAATGCAAAATAGATGCAATTAACAATTAACAAACAAAACAAACCGATAAATTTGTATTTGAATATATCCTTTCGGCTCTGGGTCATATTTAGAATTTTCAAATGTCTAATATGTACAAATAAGGTCTGTCCGATATGTAGAACAAATTACAAGTGGTTGGTTCTCTGATTGTTTTTATAGCGAGAATACATTCTAAGATCAAGTACTTTTGAGTTCTAGACCTAAATTATGAACTTGTTTCATGCAGTGTAAGTGTTTACTGCCTTGTTTCACCAGCAGAAAACGTACGAATTGTAACTGTGTGGTTCTATACACTAGCGGAGAGATAATAACTACATTCTTAATAATTTTTTGTAATAGGACAATAATATATTTGTCTAGATATTTTACAAAGTTTACACATGGAATATGTATATCTAGATAGTATAAATGTAATTAGGGGCCCGGGGGGGTGGGAGGTAATTATATTTGTAAAGTTGGACTGATTCCAACTCTAGCGTTAATACAAATGTACATTACAGAAACAGTGAAGTATCCAAACAAAAAAAAGCATTACAGAAGGTAAGGGTTGAGCTCTCATTAACAGGCTTAACCTTGCCCTAGTTTCGCGTCTGTCCCAAGCCAGAACTTGGATTTCCAGCATCATATGTCGTCGTCTCTTTTTGTGTCTAGAGAGTTGAGATGAGAATTGATTGATCGCCTTGTTGATTTTGGTGGAATTATAGATAATCACTATTTAAATTATATTTTCATGGACATGTACGTATATTTAGTTAACAACCAACTTTATCTTACCTCAATAGTTTAAAATAACCCGGCTAAAGTTGACGTTAAACACCAATCAATCAACCAAACGATTTGTACAACATCCTGCATAAATAAACGTGATGATTTATATTTAAAACAATTCAAAGTTTTAGCTTAATTATATTAACAACATTTTGTAGATAACTGTTACTTTCACTGTGTGGATTGCGTTGAAATTTAACTTGCTGCAGAAACGTCACCAAAAACGATTCAAGTACCGCGAAAGTCAGGTTTTTACCGGGACAAATTCTTTCTCCTGTTGAAAATGGAAGGTATTTGTATAGTTCAACCTTTTCATTTTCAGAAAATCTCTCGGGTAGAAATTTGCCCTCATTTTGCCAGAGCATTGGGTGACGATGAAGTATTTCCAGATTAATTTCTATCAACGTGCCCTTGGGAAAGTAATGTCCATCGAATTCAATAGGGTCTGTCAATGTTCTTGGCTTTAACTTTAAACCAGATGCTTGATTCCTTAGCGATTCAAGGATAAACAACTGAAGACATTTTGCATTTCGTGAAGTTATTTCTTCCCGTGTTTTCATTTCTTTGTCTTCTAGGTAATATATTTCTTCTCGCACCTTTTCTTGCCATTCTGGGTTAGCAGTTAAATGAATAAGGAGTCCTCTAAACGCTCTACGTAGAGCATCTACAAATGTATGGTGTGATTTGAACAGTGCTGTATAGTGATCATCTGTAAGCTTAAATGTTCCATTCATTTCTGCAATGATTAACCGATCAAGTATACCATCATTGGCTGCCTTTCTTTCCAACAAAATCCGTCTCCGGTGCAGTTTTAGAATATAGTTATGTATTCTTCCGAACCTATGTTTAAGAACTCTAAGCATGATAGAAAGCTTCATTCGGTAAATCAGGTACTTCATAACACTAGTTCGATTTTTCTCTAGCTCTTGGTCTTCTTCTTTGGTCTTGGAGAACAGTTCATATATTGAATTCAACATCTTTATATGAGCACATTCCGAGCTATTAATATTATTACCAAACCACATTCTGTTCGAACATTCGTAGATGATCTTTGTTACCAAATCAGTCATGTCTAATGCAATTGAATTTCCATCTGCAATCTGCCATTTATTTAAAACGGACAAAAAAACTTCCCGACATATATTTGTTTGATGACTCTTAGTTTGAATTCCATAACAAAAATGAATCAAGTTTCGGTTAAACTTCCAGTGTTGTCCAGTACTTTCTTGTAGTGTATTCTTTTCAAACAGTATATCCACAAAATGTAGATCTACTGGAAAGCGTACAGAATTTTTCATCACTTTACTTATTAAGTTCGGATGATAACATGATATTCTGTATCTACCAAATCCTTTAGAAAATCTGTAAAAATTTGGAAATTTTTCAATGATCTGTTTTATGGTAGAATTTCTAATCTCGACCATATTTCCGAAAAACCAATGGCCATTGTCTTTAAAACCAGTTAATCTGTGATAAAATGATTTCGATTTCAAACTTAAACACGTTAATAAGATTAGCATAACTATTGTTATTCCCAGTAAAACCGCGGCCATTTTTTTTACAATGGTCAAGTGGTCAAGTTATATTTAAGCAGGATTCTGTAAGACTGTGTATTTGTTTGTCCTGCAGGACGTATGACATAATGTACATACTTCCTGATATATCTTGACATTGATATTACATAATGTTCAACCATTTTAATTTTAAAACTAAATGTTGTACCTAGTGATATTCTGGAAAATGAAGAATTAGAGTTATGGTGTTTAACGCGACTTTCAACAATATTTCAGATAATATCATAATTTGGGAATATGTAAAATAGTATAGAATATACGAAATTTACCGCATTAATAATATGGATTCAAATAATAATTACATGTACAATTCTTGCACTAAGGGGTCGACTGTTTATCTTTTAGGTGGGAGGGGGTTATGTTTCTTTTAATTTTCTGTAGTAAGAAAATTTTCTAAATTTTGACTTGGGTAGAGGGGGAGGGGGTGCACATTAATGTTATAAAGTACATGTTTGTACCTCGTATGCATTTTTGTTAGCAGTCTCCATGTCTAGAAAACGAACACTAAACGATTGATTAATTTATTTTCAAAAAAAGAATAAAATATCAGAAAAAATCAAGATATTTTGTTCTATTTTATCGTTAAATTTGTGTTCCATTTTCTATAAATATATTTGTGAAAATATTTTAGATGAAGATAATTGTATTCTAATTTTCTCAATAAAAGATGAAGACAATCTGCATTAAGAGTTGATATTTTTTCTCAGCTTCAGCGTTTAGAAAATAAAAAGCTTACGATTAACTTTTTGCTATTCACTGTTTCTATTTCCCCTGTCTTTTTAGCACACCTGACCAAAGTCATTTTCAATTGTCTGTACGTTATTAAATAAGTAGCTGTCATGCAAATTACTTGAAACGACATCTAGTCATGCTCGCACTAAGTTTACCTAGACCTCAAATGCATCGGTCGTGTAGTGTCTATGGCGCTAGCATCGAGTGTGGTAGATGATAAGATGGTTCAATCTCCGGTCGTGTAGTGACTATGGCGCTCGCATCGAGTGTGGTAGATGATAAGATCGTGCAATCTCCGGTCGTGTAGTGACTATGGCGCTCGCGTCGAGTGTGGTAGATGATAAGATCGTTCAATCTCCAGTCGTGTAGTGACTATGGCGCTCGCATCGAGTGTGGTAGATGATAAGATGGTTCAATCTCCGGTCGTGTAATGACCATGGCGCTCGCATCGAGTGTGGTAGATGATAAGATGGTTCAATCTCCGGTCGTGTAGTGACCATGGCGCTCGCATCGAGTGTGGTAGATGCTAAGATCGTTCAATCTCCGGTCGTGTAGTGGCTATGGCGCTCGCATCGAGTGTGGTAGATGATAAGATGGTTCAATCTCCGGTCGTGTAGTGAC
>MJUT01024995.1:858006-870623 GCA_002080005.1 Gigantidas platifrons
GACTATGGCGCCCGCATCGAGTGTGGTAGATGATAAGATGGTTCAATCTCCGGTCGTGTAGTGACTATGGCGTTCGCATCGAGTGTGGTAGATGATAATATGGTTCAATCTCCGGTCGTGTAGTGACTATGGCGCTCGCATCGAGTGTGGTAGATGATAAGATGGTTCAATCTCCGGTCGTTTAGTGTCTATGGCCCTCGCATCGAGTGTGGTAGATGATAAGATGGTTCAATCTCCGGTCGTGTAGTGACTATGGCGCTTGCATCGAGTGTGGTAGGTGATAAGATGGTTCAATCATCGGCCGCGTGGTGACTATGGCGCTCGCATCGAGTGTGGTAGAAGATAAGATGGTTCAATCTCCGGTCGTGTCAAACTAAAAATTACAGAATTTGTATTTGCTGCTTATATATGGGATAAGGAGCTAGTTGATTTGAAATCAGGAAAACGTCTCCGATTGGAGCGACATGTCTCTCACGGACTGTCATTTCAGCAGAAATTCAACTAAACGTGTTGGTCAAGTACAAAACGGACATCATCACTCATCTCAACGCCCTGATAGAGCTGATAAAAAGATGTTCATTTGTATATTAAACAACAATCACTCGCTGACCAAGATTCCCTCAAATATATGGAATGAATAAGGTAAATGTTCAAAAGACGAATGGTGATTCAAAGTCAGTAGCCTGTAAACATTAAGATAAACACAACTGTCTGGAATCGGTGGAAAATTAAAAAAAAACGTTTTCAGATCAATCTTTGAAGTTGAATTAGTGTGCAAATGTCCGAAGACTGTGGAAAGTGAAAAACAAAAATAGATTCTGTCTTTAAAAAAAGACGTAGCTTTCATATCTAATTAATTAACCCCTCAGCCTAATTCACTAGACAAAAGTCAACGATCATCATTTGTTTGTAAACATATTTTTGACCACCAAATACATTATAATCATATTATAAAATATAAAAACGTAGATATCAAATTTAGTGCGCACGACGCGTTTCTAGAATAACCTTCATAAGGTACCCTCAAAGCCAAAATATTTGACAGCCAAATAACTTACAAGTCTTTGTGAGCAAAGGGCCTATAAACAGGATAGCCAAAATTTGCAAAGGTCACATATGTCTGAGGGAGGAGAACATTATTTTCAATAATAATTACACGATATAGGAACTGTAAATTTCGAATCACTGACTACTGAATGATACCCTCGTGGACTAATAATTCAACACCAAAAGGTATCGACTCAGTGATAGTAATAAAAATATAGATATCTAATTTAGTGAGCACAGCACGTTTCTGGAATAAACGTCATCAGGAAAGCTTAAAACCAAAATATTTGAGAGCAAAATAACTTACCTCTCTTTGGGAGCAAGAAAAGTAAAGGGCCTAAACAGGATATCCAAAATCTGCTAAGGTCACCTATCTCTCCCCCAATTTGTTTTTTAATTATGCCACCTTGCAACGGGCGCGACCAATCTGAACACAGGAGCAGTATCCTTTTGTGTATAGAGGCCGTCGTACTCACAACAATAGATTAAGACTAATTAAATACCGGATTAAATCTTGAACAAAAAAATCCCGTTTGTTTCAAATCTCATTTCTTGGGTAAAGTTATTACATTTTCCACCGGACAAATTATTTTTATAAATTCTGCTGCAAAGTCTACAGAATCTTGATTGGAATTAAAAGGGTTAGCATCGTCTCAACATCAATATCTAAGGTCTCATCTGGAGCAATCAGTCTGGCGTAAATGGCATCTTAATGGACTTTCGTGTCCTCGCCAAGGGGAAGTAAGCTTCCATGCACCAAATTATTGATATTTAGATATGCATCTTTTAGTAAATTGAAAGGTGTCAGTTTTCGCCATAATTTTTATTCTTAACAAGGCAAAATAATTTCTATTTCGTAAATAACATGGCATTCCACGAAAAAAAGTGGAAGATTTGATACATACACAAACATTCTCTTTTTCGAAATTGTCCACGCATTTTTTTGTGGAATTTATTTTGTCCAAATATGTGATTGGAAGCTGTGACATTGACCTTTCCCTATATATAATAGTGATTAAGTACAGCTAATAGTGGAAGCCATTTTTCATGTAGTCGTGGTAGCTCCATGCTGAACAATTACTGGATCTATAATCATTTAAAATTATTTTACACAAACAATCGGTCGCATACTATAAAACTTCGAAAAACAAGACACTCGTTGTCTTCCCATAAATCCAATTATAGATTCCCATCGAAATTCTGAAAAAGTGAAATTCATTCGAGTATAAATAAGATCACTTTACCAACTTTTTCCAGTGATTCAAATCTTAGCAAACCACACTGCACATCAATATGACAGTCTTATTACAAAAAAAAGCCAAAGGGCTTTTCCAAAATCAAGGCGATTAAAATTTCCATGATCTGCAAGTATAACTTTATTTTCCTCTTTTGGAAGATAAGACAGACATAAACTCATTAAAAATCAAATTAGTGTCAAAATAAATATACATAGACAAGAAATTTAAAGAACATTTGCAGGAATTTGTTTTTCTTTCAAATTTAATATCACCTGTAGTAAAAAAAAAATGCAGATTTCAAATATAAATGTAACACACGTTTTTGGATGGTTGGTTGGTTTATGGTGTTTATTTTTCAGTTATATCATGGCCGTCAATTTTATTGGTGGGGGAAACCGGAGAAAACCACCGACCTGTCGCAAGTTACTGACAAACTTTATCACATAATGTTGTATCAAGTACACCTCGTCATGAACGGGGTTAGAACTCACAACTTTAGTGGTGAGAGGCACTGATTGCACAGGTAGTTGTAAATCCAACTACCATACGATCACGACCATGCCGTCCCCCGCACATTTTGGAAAAGAATAGTTTGTTATCTTCATCCAAATTAACGTCAGTTTGACAAGATAATATCCGGATTTTTTAGTTCATCCCCGGACATGTCGTCCAGTGAGACAGCAAATGTTATAGAGTGACGGAGACAAATTCACTCAACATTACGTGCCTAATGTCCACATTCGAGTCGCAAAATCTCAAGACGTGCTAAACTATGTTAGTATATAGGCGTCCGCATTTTTTCAAAAGGCAGTTTGAAGATACCAAAGGGGTAAATTAATCACAATCTATAAATCGAAGAAGATCAGACAACACAATGGCCAAAAGGGCAACAACGGTCTACAAAACACTACACAGAAAACTAAAGATCGAGCAACACGAACCCCACTAAAAACCAGGGGTAAACTTTGAATAGATTTGAAAATGTGTCGGCGAGATCTTTCAAGTAAACGTAATTCAGGGATAGTCAGGTTTGATCATAGTTCATATTCAAATAATACTTTCGTGTTGCAAAGTTGCAAAATAAGTTTTGCACATGTCAATAGGCAAAAAACAGACGGATGAGCGCCTGATTTAATAACATTCAGCGATGTTCCACTGAAAACCATACAAGCTGTGACGGTACGTTCCATGGAGTTAAACTTTGAACAATAAGAATTCTAACATGCTTCACAGAAGTAACAAAGGGAAGAGGTTGATCATACAAAGTAACCTGATTTTATTTACACTGTATAATCTTGTCCAGTAGCATGGTTTTACTTTTGGATAGGGAAAACTTGAAAGCCCATTCTTTGCTATACTTTTCCGCACATGTGAACCTTATGTTGCATTCCTGAATGAATAGGAACAGGACCGCATCGATCTTTAGTTTTCTGCATAATGCTTGGTAGATCGTTGTTTGTCCTTTTTCTTTTGGCCATTGTTTTGTCTGTCCTTCTCCGACTTACGGTTTCTGGTTCCCCCTTTGGTGTCTTTAACCTTTTCTTAGAATATGCGTTTTTTGTTACAATTAGAAGGAGACCATTCTTTGATATTTTGAATGAGTAATAAATCTATGCTTGGGCATAAAAAAATGTGTTAACCACGCTATCACAGAAGTGTTAATAACATGGGTTGAGTGTAGAGTTTATAGCATGCCAACAGTAGTAAATCCTTTGTCAATTTCGGTCAGTTCGACTGGAAAATAAAGGTTGAGTGAGTTGATTATTTAGCTTAGACATATAAATAAGTAGGTACATGCTACAAGCAAGAAGTATTACTAGAAATTCGGCTTAAGACACTGGCATCATGATATAGATATGCATATCTTCTGAAAAATACATTGTTTTTTCAATGGAAAAGAAATAGCATAACCGACTATTATATATTTTACTTCCCCGTTCCAAATTCAATGTGTTTTATTTTTACCGAAATGGTCCGCCCACTTGTAGAAGTTTGAAACTGGTTTGCTCACTTGTAAAATTTCGAAGATCCAAAGGTTTATTTGTAATATTAGTGTATCTAGATGATGGTCTCTGGCTTGTTGATTGTGATGAATCGTGTAGTTACCTGTCTGGAGAAGTAGTGGCATACTCCTTGTTGGTGTGGTTTCTGTCGAAATATAATAAAGTGTGGAAACCACAAAGACTCTGAAGTAGTTAGGTTTCGCTTTAGAATCTGGGCAAGTGTATTTCAGCTGTACCACGTTTAAACATGCACAATAAATGGGCGGATCAAGGGGGGGGGGGGGCACCTGGAAAAAATATGATTTTTTTGCGTAAAATCGTGATTTTTCACACAAAATACGCCCCTGCAATATTAAACCCTACCCCCACCCTTTTTTCATTTTTTTTTCAATTCCATGGCTTAGAAATATGGGGGGTAGGGTGTAAAAAGGGGATGCTGTGTCCTGTCCACAAGCACCTGTGGATGGTAGTCGACAATATTGAACAGCTTACTGTTAGTGAAGTGGCAGTTGTTGTGGGCAAAATAATAGTTTTTTTCTCGAGTACTTCAAAATATATGTAGATTGATGACTAGATATTTACATTTCATCATCAATGACAGATCATCGTGGGATTCAGTTCTTCAGTGACATGAATTTTTCATGTAAACGAGTTACGCTTGTGTGTGTGCTCTTTAAAGTCGCTTACAGATTGTGTTAAATCAATTCAAATGTTCACAGATGTGATCGTTTTCACTGATGCAATGTATTATGCAGGAGTTAGTATAAACATATTTTATTAATCAATACATATGAATATAGTACAACAATTTAAATACAACAATAGTAATGAATATGAATTAATTAAGGGGATCCGAAAACAAGTTATTAAACTTATATAAATCCGTATCCGTATCCGTATGCAGGAGTTTGTTAGGGCTGTCCATAAGATGGGAACACATGATACAAGTGTTAAAAGTGTTAAAAGTTCAGTATAAATAGAGTTGAAGGCCGTGGAGATTACATTGAAAGGATGTGTGGATTTCTTTTTTTTTTTAAACAAATATGCCAAACATTATACAGATATTCAAAATGTAAAAAGAATTCCTGAATTTGGTAGCATGGTTTGCAAAATATACACGTTTGAGCTTTGTGTTTTCTAGGATCAGGATGGTTCAATTTAAAATACCACATCGCAAGATGCTGTTGACAGACAATATTTGATTCCCAACAAAACTACAAACATTGTCATCCAATGACATACTTCCTAGTTCCTATGTCAAATCTTTAACCCCGTCTTCCTTTCCATGTCTTCTAACTTTCCTCATGTGTTTTTTTCCGGTTCGAATTAGGGGTAATGCCCCTTCTTCTCTTCTCTCCCCCCTTTCGGACACAAAGCTGCATAACTGGCTAGTGGAAATATACTGATTCTGACGGATCTGTTGATCCAGTGTTCTTTAAAGGAAGTGTTAACGACGGTCTATTTTCACTGGTCAGTAATGATACATCTGTCGCTTTGTATGCCAACAATCACAGAAATCGCAATACAAAATACAAAAAGTTTTATTTTAAGTCGAGCATATATAAACAATAACATCAGCTCTAGTGAGCTTTTTACCGACATAGTGAGCTTTTTACCGCAAACGTGCAAATTAATAATGTTGTGACGCTAAATAGTATTGTCGTCGTCTACTATGACGCCATAATTATACATTTCGCCGATTTTAAATTACGCTATAGATAGATAGATAGATTTATTTGATTAAATATCAACAGCAAACATTACAAATACAGTAAAACATACAATTTATAAGACAATGTGAAACAATGCAAAGTATTAAAATATCATAAGACATACCATATACAAAACGGTCTACCTTTTATGATTTACTGATAAAAATTTAAAAATCATGTACATGAATTCCAATACTACATGAATCATTGAAAAGTAAGAGCAAAAAAAGTTGATATTTAATCAGGATAGCCCATGAAAGCCGTATGGCTTATTTCCAATGGGGTCCCGTTTGGCACTCATCTTACTTAACTCTGACTAAAAAAAAGTAAAAAGATTTCATGACTTTGGCAGGTTTTTATCATTGAAACTATAAGTTAGAAAAATATGTCAATTTGTTCGAAATTTGTCAGATAAAAATTGCTTAACACCAATTTTAAAAGCATTCGTATTTTTTATACTTTTTAAACTATTTGGCAAAAAAGTTCCAATCCTTTATTGCATTATAATAAAAGTAAATTTTTGTTGACCTTTTATAGATGGTACCCAAAAATTAAACTCGCTAGATCTTGTATACTGTTGATGGCAGTCCTTAATTTTTGTAAAGTTATATTTCATGTAAGACGGGCTTTTGTTATAAAATATCTTATGAACATGGTTCAGCCGAAGTTGTTTCACTCTGTTTTCTACATTTAATAAACCAACACTATCCAAAACATTACAATCTATACTCTTTCTGGAACCCATGTTCTTTATAAATCTAATACATTTGTTTTGTAAAACCTGTAATTTATGTTGTAATTTTTTACATATAGATTCATACCAAGAGGAGCATGCGTAATCAAAGTGGCATTGTATGAGAGCCGACACTAGTGTTTTTCGAGAATTTTCTGACAGGCATCGACCTTGTCTATATAAAAACTTTAGTCTTGCATTAATTTTTTGAATGATATTTTGAACTATTATTTCCCCCGAAAGAAATTTGTCGATGTTAAGGCCTAAATATTTCACACTATTTGTTGAAGAAATAGTATGATGGTTGCAGACAACTTGAAATGTGTCCATTTTTGAAAGCTTCCGCTTTGAGCCAAAAAGAATACATTCTGTTTTACCCAAATGCAGTGACAATTTATTATCAATTAGCCACCGACTGCAAGACTCTAGTTCTTGTCCAAGTCTAGTAGAAATAACTTCAGGATTTCTATGAGAATATAAAATTGTGCTATCATCAGCATATAATAATAATTTACATTCTGAACTAATACTAGTTGACATATCATTTACATAGTATAAAAATAATAGAGGGCCTAATATACTACCCTGGGGTACGCCACAGGATATATTTTGAAAATTTGATTCTGTACCATTTACACTGACCTTTTGTTTCCTGTCCATTAAATAAGATTCAAACCATTTTGTAGACTTTATACCCATAGTTTGTAATTTATTACATAAAATAAAATGATCGACTGTGTCGAAAGCCTTTTGTAGATCAAGCATTATCATACCAGTGTAAAGTCCCTTTGATGATTGTGTTTTAATATGATCCAAAAGATGTATCAAACAGGTATCTGTAGAATGTGAACTTCTAAAACCGGACTGTAAGCTGTATAATATATTATTACGAACTATATACTTTTCTAATTGAGAATAAACGGATTTTTCCAAAATTTTAGATATTACAACCAAAATGCTTACAGGTCTATAGTTTCCAACATCGAGTCTGCTGTTCTTTTTAAAAATTGGGCAGACACGAGCTATTTTCATATCATCAGGGACAATACCACTGGTAATTGATAGGTTTACCATATATGTTACAGGTTTTGATAAAACACTAGCACCATCTCGTTCTGGACTAATCAGTCAGTCAGTAGCACGATCGAAACAATTTTTTTTAATACAGTTTTTGTATGATTCTGTTTTATTGTGATTTTGCTATTCAAAATAAAAACGCTAGCTTTATTTTACATGGTAATGCGTTTTGTAACACGATTAACATAAATTGTGTATCTTTTAGTGTTGATACATTAATTACATAAACGAATATATTTTGTAATCAATATTGTTTATTGTTGGCTTTTTGATACTGTTACTACATTGTATAGTCACAAAACTGGCGTGACCCATAAGTTCATCCTAATGGCATGGACCCTTGGTGCTTCAAGTAGTCATACTAATTCTTTATTTCAAATACATTTTATCTCCTCCTCAATTGTTACAGGGATCAATACACACCTAGGACTTGGCTCTAAACTAGTGGTGAAAACACTATTGCTGTTTTTTGTTTATGTTGTAAAACAATTATATTTTAATATGCTCATATTGTATATGCCCCCTGTGGGCCCTTGATTGGTAAACCAATAAACTTATGACTTACATAGCTTATACAATGCATTTTGGTCTTGAGAAACGAAAGTCTTGTGACGCTTTGACTAGCCCCTCTATTGGTCGAGGACCAATTATCGCCATTTTTTCTTGTTTTTGTCAGATTATTTCTATGTAGTCCAGTACACCTCTTCAAGCGCCTCATAATTTTGAATGTTACCAATCGACTTACCTTGGACGGAAATATTGATAATTTCTATGTGCATGCTCGTATCAGAGACCCTTTGTAAAGCACTCGTCGCAACTTCGGCTGATTCCATACAGCGGACTTACCCGATGTTTGCCGCTTGTTTGTAAAGTAAACTGACGAGTTCTGTCCCCTGGATCGTACCTCGACTGAAGGCTCATTCTATTTGTAAAGTTGCTGATTTCTGTCACTGAATCGGGAGGGACGTGGGAAAAAATATATATAACAGCCAAAATCAGTTAAATGGGACCACATAGATATGAAATCTTCAAAAAATCAGTTTTCACTGAGACCAAAATCTCCATTAAAACATTACACCTCTATGTCTTGATGTTTCATTGATAAATCAAGAGCACCAAATATTGAGGTTTGACATAATTTTTTTGCTATCAAAGTAATCACATATTTTTATGCTGTGAATTACGTTACATACAACACCCGGTGATTTATATTTCCAGAACTACCAAATGGAGCAGTAAATCCTATGAAAAAGGTCATTTTTAAAGAACTATATGACTATATTAATGGAAATTCGTTATAAATTTCCAGACCTAATACTCTATGTTGATCTTCCTAGCTTTTATTTGACAAACTTTAAATAATGTTCTGAAAATTTTAAGCAATAAAAAATACGGATTAAGATGCATAACTGATGAATTGTAAATACAAAATGTAATAATATTAACAAATACAATAACACTGAATTTTGAATTATAAAAACACACTTGTTTCTTATTTTCAGTGATCGATTTTGATACCTAAGCATAGAAAATTATTTCAGGTCTTGGAAAAGTACTATAAAAAAGTAACGTAGTTCACTTGAAATTTACGTTTTTCGCAGTATATGAAATAGTAGTGAGAGAATAACACATACACTTTCTTGTAGCAGGAAAATGTAGTTTCAATGCTTGGAACTTTAAACAACTGCCTTAAATAGATACTAATTGTGCAAAATCGTAATTTAATTTGATTGAAAAAATTATCTTCACTTGCATGCAAATGAAACTTTTATCATTTCAAAGTAAACCAACAAATAAACTAATATGTAATTCTAGTGAAAAACTTAGAATGTTTAAGGTTTATAGACATGTAGAAATTGCTGAATAAACACATAAAGAAAATAAATTTAGTCCACACAGGACTCAAGTTGAACGGTAACGTATTTCACATAGATCAGATAGTTTACAAAAAGGTAAGATTTCTGTCTCCTCTTAAAAGAATGATGAAGATTCAACATATAAATAACATTTTCAGTAAAAACTTAATGAAATTTCACGACAATGTTCCTCCCTGTTACTTTATTCTAACATATATATATTAGAAATGAGAAACCCTATATAAAAAAGATGTTGTGTATAACTCTATATAAAAAGATGTTGTGTATATATGAGTTCTTATAGACGGATACTGTTAACATGATTGTGTATTCTTCCCTTTTCATAAATAAATAAATAAATAGATATATTGCAAAACCATGCATGGAATTAAGCGTTATTCTTATGATTGAACATTCATGAACATTGCATAAACGTTTAAAAAAAATATTCAGTGAAATACGTTACTGGTATTAATTAAATAATCAACGGAATGTATGGGGCAATCTTTAGCTCAGTGTTGTTATCTTTCTACATGTGGAAGTGGGGTACATTTTAGCTTCACCATAATGTAAATATGGAGTTCCATTTATTATTTACAATAGTAACTCATGCAGATTATGAAATTCAGCATGTTTTTTAAGAAAGCTCTCGTGCTTTCATTTCATTAAAACGGACTAATTTATTGCTTTTCCCAACGAAAAACTCTTCTACATTCGACGAAGCTTAATACTTTATAGTGAATTCACTGTCATATTCTAAGCATGTAGTTTAATTTACAAAAGTAAATACGAGTAAGTTCATATTATGTATCTGGTGAACTACGTTACCATATGTGAATTACGTTATCTGTGTTCGCGTGAGTAACTGAGGAAATTAACAGTACTTTCGATATGACAGTTCAGGCTTGATTTTCTATTTATAATTTGAGGGATGTTCGTTCTCTTTTATTTTCATTCGCCTTTATCATACACACCATTATTAAGATACCAATCGTGGTATTTAAAATGCTTACCCCAAAACGCACTGGTTTTAATATTTCACTTAAATATCAAAATAAATGCAATTTCCAACTAACATTTGTCTGCAAAGGATATTTCCAGTAGAAAAACAGTGTTAAAGGAAAGATTTTAAGAATATTTTATGAATAATATTAAGTTTTAATTTGTCATAGTAACGTAGTTCACGTAACGTAATTCACTTTTAAACATTGTAAATACTTATCTTGTTAAAAGCATGAGATAACAAGAATATTTTTATGTACTAATAATCGGGACATAAACATTCTTCTGTCATAGGGATGATTTTATAATTCTTGTGATCTAAGTATCAGTAATAGGAGACACGTAGTTCACGCTCTTAAAAAAATAATTTTTTAGCCCACTTTTCTTGGTTTGCCTATGTGAAATTGTATGTTATATTGCACTTTGTGTTACATTTTCGTTTTAAGGGGGTTCAATTCTTTTCATTTAGGCCTTTTGTCTTGTATGCACACACCAATATCGGTTAGGAAAACCCATTTTCAACGGCGGTAACGTAATTCACAAAGAAGTAATGGACACTTTACAAGACATAAAAAAATTCTTGACATAACAAATACGCATACCTTGCTTTTTTTAAGCAAAAAAGTATTAAAACAGAAAGAAAAAATACCCGAAAAATAATCGTTTTCATGCATCTTCATGCAAAAAACATCCAATATCGTGGGAACATTTGCAAAAGGACACTGCATTTTTACTGTATAGCTGCTACTTAAAATTTAAAAAAATATATATTTTCCCAGAGAATCCCACCAAATTTGGTATTTTAATTGGAAACATACGGCTACTTTAATTATCAAATTCATCAACAGCTTTTCATCTATGAATTATATGTTTTGAGTGTGAAAATACGTTGGACATGTATTTGTCTGTTGGTCCCACTTAACTGATTTTGGCTGATAAATCAACAATGAAGTTAAAAGAAATGTCCTTACCACAAAAATTGAAGGTGTCACCAGTATTTTGCGATCATTAGAATACCAATCTGCTATATTTTTTCTGTTAATAATAGCGACTGACGTCTCCGCTCCCATTACGTGACCTCCCCACGAGGTTTATAAAGAGGTATGGTTTTCTAATGGGGTTTTACCCGATTTCTTTTGAATTAGCCAAGATACAAATGTAGGATTTTGCTGTCTGCTTTGTCACCATTTATTATTGTCGTCTGCTAAAAATGGCCAAAAAATTCGCGAGTAACGTGCAAGTTAGCGATAATTGGTACTTGTCGATAATTGGTCCTCGACCAATATCGATGGCTCCTCGGGTCGCACCTGCTCTTAATATTAAAAATATGAAATGTTGAGATAGAAAAGTATTTAAATTAGATCATAAACAGAAGCAATCAAGATTATTGTTTGTTTTATTATTTGTTTTATCAGAAACATATTCTCTGGTTTTTTTTCTAGTTTATTCAGTTACAAGGTATATAGCAGTCTTTCCTTTTATTGTGGTATTTGTTCAAATTTTAAACTCTTCACAAAGTGAGGTAAAAAAACATCATTTCACTGGAAGCTCAGAGGACCCACGCTAAAATTTGAAAAACACAATCTTTTGCATACTTATTTATTGGAAATAACCCAAGAATAATTTATTTAACGCCACTGTTACATGCTTTGAGGGATTATTAGCTGTATATACATTGTGCATGCCCTGATCAAGCAAAGCGTCCAACCGGTGTTTTGCACGCAAAAAACCTCTTGGTTTTCTTGAACGGGTTTCAAATAATGCCACTATGTCTTTGGTGACATTAGAATGTCTGGATGATGGCAACACAATAGATGTCCCAGTTGATAAAACTGTTATAGGACGTGGCTCGTTTTTGAAGGTACCTTTTACGTGTTTCTGTTAGTAAAAAGCCCCATCATACCACAGGTACGTGCGGACAGGACCCTGGCTATATGTTCCCCCCCCCC
>MJUT01024995.1:873410-893012 GCA_002080005.1 Gigantidas platifrons
GCATAAATGACGATATATTTACATAAATACACGAGATCGATGCCTTTTACCTGAAAATAACGACATTTAGAGTAAACATTATGAAAAAAAAAAAATTTTTCTGATAAAAACCAACATTTTCTACCATATGAGTGGTAATTTCAGTAACATTATTGGTAATTTCGGCAACTTATTTGGTAATTTCGGCAAATAGTGGTAATTTCGGTATTTATATGCACCCCCACTGGGTGATGTCCCATTTAAGAGATTTCTGCTATATATGTGCTTGTATGCATTATAGACATGTACTCTAACAATGAAACTCCAGACACAGAAAGTAGGCACTATATCAATAAAAATTCCATACCATCAATGATAAAAAAAAAATAGTGTCTTGTCTAATATAAAAAGAGAAGGGGTGAGTGATTGTTGTTTAGCGCCAACTCAGCAATTGATTTATTGAAAGTGGCGTGTACCGGACTGCAATGAAACTTCTGAAAACGAAAGCGGAAATTGTAGTATTTGGAATAAATTTTATATAAAGATGTTTATTGAAATAAATTTAATATAAAAATAGTAAACATCAACAACATGTCCTGTGATTTACGTTGCTTGAATTTTTGTCAATTCATTGAGAATTCAAAACGGAAAACAGTTGATGAAGCGGAATACGTGAATTATTGCCAATTGAGTTTTAAAGTTAAAAATAAAAATGTCACGATGTTGCATAATTCTAAATATTATGTTAAAAAAATTACCAGTAATGATGGATTCAGGTACAGGTAACTTGAATCCTTTGGATTAAAAAAAGTTTTTACTGCCCGAGAACAATGAGGTTGATAAAGCTAGTGAAACTGTTTTTGTTTTGAAGTGAGTCTGACTAAGGCTGTCATGGTTATCCGTGTAACCGTCGGCGGTTAGATTTCAAATACTATCCGTTTAAAGAATTAGTAAACGGTTAACTGTAATGTATACGTGTATACGAGATCAAGCGTAAAATACGGTCAAGTAAAAGTACAGTAACATCGGTAAAACAAAAAATCAATAACAATCTGAATTGAGATTAAAACAACATTGAGACGGTCCCTTTTATTCATTACCCAATCAAATGTTTAATGAACATCAGGTGAACAGTGTATCCCAATACACAACTTGGAAAATAAATATGTACGTTGGGCACTGATGTTGGGTCGTTTAACACACTGTCGTTTTACGAGAAGAGCTCAGAGTTTGAGAGTACTTTTTATTTCATATTCCTGACAAACCCATCACTGTAACTCGTAGATCTTATCACGTTTTACATGTCAATGGAAGTTAATTCAATAATGTCGGAGTTTACATCGGACACAAAATTGCTTCCATGTACACATGTATAAAGACAAGTGTAGCATACCAAAATTGTTCTTGCCATTTCATGGGTGTGATTTTAAGTCTTAAAGTTCGAGATCTTCCACAAAAAAGCCAAAAACACAGACTTTTCAGTAAAACCGTTCTATCACAATAGCTGCATGCTTCACATGAGGCTTTTCAATTACAGTTTAAACGGGATCGGTTCGGTTAATGAAGGTCGGTTAAACGGATAGTGTTTTTGCTAACCGTGACAGCCTTAAGTCTGACCCACTACCGCAGTACCGGTCACCGACTCTAGTACTGATATACCATGTCCCCCAGAAGTTGTGTCACTTCCAACACAACAAATTCAAATTCTTCTTTATCTAACACAGCTTCAAATGACATCCAACAACATGTAAATAGTGCAAATAGTGGCGATGTTCAGGGCCTGTGAGAGAGGGGGGGTTCAGCCAGTACATCGGTCCGGGGCCTGGAGAGCCAAGAAGGGGGCCTGTGAATCTCTGAAGGGCCCCATAGCCTTAGATTCCGGAAGGTTTTCTCATGATCTCGCCCCATCTCGGTTAGGATTATAAAAAAAATTGATATATAATCTTAAGAGCAGTAGACCACTCACAGGTTTTAGTGACTATAAAATAACTTCAACAAGTAACACCTTGCTGCATTAACTGATTATGTTTGTCACTGCTTTGTATCAAGTATATGTTATCTGGACATTCTACTGCACAGGAAATAAGCATTTATGAAATTTTACCAGTGGTTTTATTGGACTTCAAATCCTCAATTTTGATGGAAGTCTCAGTCTGTCTCCGGGGCTCCAAAACAGTCTTGTTCCACCTTGCAAAATTTCTCTTGGAGACCCTGGTGATGTTGATAATGATTCACAATCTGACTGTCACTCTGATTTGGACAGTTGTGCTCCAGAGGTCATGGTACTAGATGCCAGGGTGTTCAGTTCAATAAAGAATGAACAAAAATACCCATGGCTAAATCACAGTGTGGTACACCAAGGGTATTTATGTAAGTTTTGTGAACTATTTTGTGGTCATTCTTCCTCATCACAAGAAATTGTTACTGTTGGCATTAACCTTGGTACATTATGATCGCTATTCTATTACTGGACATTCAAACTAATAAATTTATTGCTCTTCCCATCTTTTCCCAATTCACATCATTTATGCGCTAATTTCCCCAATTATAAGGGACCTGGGCCCCCGATACAAATGAGTAGGAAAATCACTGATGTAAACAATCTGGTTGATTTTTTCAGCCAAGAAAACCACAGTTTAAAAGTGAAAACCATTCACAAAAAATTAAGCCAATTTGTTGTTTACATTTTTGCTGATTTATGCATTGGAGGCCTTCTCTTTTTATAATACAGAAGGGTAAGAAGACAATTTTCTTACCATTGACTGAATTTTTATTGTTATAGTGTCTACTGCCTGTAACTTCTCCTCTAGGCAAATAGTATTTAAGAGCAAGAGCTAAGACTGCTTGACTCGAAATCAGGATATCAGTGGAGCAACAGGTCTACCCCCTGACTGGCATTTCAGTGAACTAGAGCGATAAAAATCCAACTAAGCATGTTGGTCTAGTACAAAGCAGACATCATCCTCATCTAAATATAATCTTTTCCTGTATACAATGTAGTGTAAATATAGTTGAAAAACTGCTCACCTGGCTGTACAACTAGAATACTATTCTTATTCTACATTGTTTTGTAGGTGTCAGACAAAAGAGTTTCTAGAAATCATGGAATCTTAGAATTTGAAGACAACAAACTATTCTTAACACCTGTAAGTATATCATGTATACATATATGATTGTTGCCAACAAATTGTATGGTAGGGAATGGTATACCGTTTTATACAGTAGACTAGTACATGTATCTAAATTACTATTTCATTTCCCAGAGATACTTGCAGCTCCTTTAGGTGAGTCCTGGACTTGTCATTTGTGTTTGTGACTCACCATTTTTTACAAAAAATACCAAAGGGTGTGCTATTTGGAATCATGACTTTTTTTTATCCTACAAGGATCTCAGATTTTCCATAGACATGTACATTTTTGTATATTGTGAAGAACTTGTCAATCACAGTAACTTGCAAATTATAAATTAAGCATTTTACATATTTATTGTTGTGCTCCTTGATAGCTAGATCATTTGTACATTTCTGACTTGATTCTTAAATTGATACATTTTAGAGAAGTTATTTGCCTTTAATGCTGACAAAATGATCCCTTTTCGTTAGAAATTCAATGGAAATAAACATGCATTTGGTTCATAATCTGAACAAAATTTACATGTACAAATTAAATGTAACAACATGTGAATTCTCTGGGTTTTTTTTTTACATTGTTCAAATATGGACATATTAAAAGGAATTTATAATTATATGCAAATTCTTTGTTTTTTCCATCGTTGTTACAATCGTATCATGCTTCGCTATGTGTAGCCCTTTGTTACTTTTTCTCCAGATATTCAGTAAATTGTGTTTTTTTAAACTTTTTTTCAGACGCACAGTAATCCATGTTTTTACAAACAAAATGAAGATGAAGAAATTCCAGTAGCATTACCTAAAGATGTCAAACAATATTTAAAAGATGGAAATGTATTTGGCTTACTCCCAGACAAACTTTACTTTAAAGTCGTATACAATCTTGTTAATGGATCAGAGAAAAGGTATAAATATAAATTTTCCTTCTGCTACCACTTAAATTTTTTTTGAAAAACTATTGCGTGTGGAGAAATAACGTAATCTACTTGGTAGAAATAGAAATTGTTTCTCCTATGACCAAAATGTCAAAAGTATTTTTCAGTTCTTGATTAATGACCGGCGATACGAAATTAGCAGGAATTCTTTTGAAGGGATTTAGCCATTGTACTGATTAAATATATTATGAAAATTTAACCAACTAGTTAAACATGCTAAGAATAGGAGAAATATACTGTTGTAACACTACAAGATTGAATAAAAGGTCAAAAGATTACACTTTAGTTGAAATTTATATTGTCACTACCTGAACAAGTTAATACATTGTACATTGTTTTGCATAAATTATTGGAGGGACTGCCGTGATTTTCTCAGGGTACTCCGGTTTCCTCAACCACGATATAACCAAAATATTGTTGAAAGTGGCAGTAAACACCATAAAATTGCTATTCCATGAAATCTTCAGTTTTGTTTATTTTATAGGTTTTACCCCTTTAAACATTTAAGATCTTTTAAGCCAAAATTGAAATATATCTTGTTCTGGCAATGATATTGCTGAAAATTTGATTTTTTTTGGCATTAAACAACAATCACTCATGTATTTACTTTGTATAAATCCACTTTTTTATGTTTTAGTGAATCAAAGGAAGAAGAGAAAACAAAAGATGGTATGTTTTATGGATTTTTGACAAGATTTTATGTGTGACTCATTGCAATTATATTTATTATGTGCAATAGGTCTACATGTATCTGACAAATATTTATATGTTTTATTTTTAATGAGAAAAATTTTATTTCTGAAATAAAAATGTTAATATGTTGATATTTGTTTATAGTGAATGATATATACATGTAGTATTATATAATTTGACATACAATATAGAGAGAAAACAAATAAAAAATTACAAGCGACCACCGCAAATGAAAAAAAAATGTAGTCTGTGTTCTTAAACGGTACAATTTTATTCAATTCTTTACTTTTGTCAAACATACTCATAGAACTTTTTGAGTAATCATAGTCAGTAAATACTTTTAATAGGTAATTGTCACTGATCATCAGTTGATGTTGGGATAGCAATCACTAATGTACATGTAATTAAATTAACAAGGGTGCATACTTAGATTTTCCACTTCAATGTTCTCAATTTTTAACAATCAGTTGTCAAAATAGTTATCTGATTTTTTTAAATTTCAGAACCAAAGCCAAAGAAGAAAGACATATCCAAAGTAAGTACCAGACAAACAAAATGGCGTCTACAGTACTAGCAAGGTGACACTATAGAAAATCACAGAACACCGTCATATATCTGTGAATGTCTGTGATCATTTTGTAAACACAAACTGCAGCACTCTGCAAGCACATTAAAAACAATAAAGACGATTATGAAAAGAAAGTTTAAACTGTGATGGTTTCGAAGTTTTAGTTGCTTTATCAGTCTCTGATAGTCAGTATTTTTCACCAATAGTCATACTTTTTCTTCAATATTTGTGCATAAGGAACTCCCATGTTCCTGAAATTTGACCTATACAGGCTTTGATATTCAATATTTTATTCCAAACTGGTTGATTGTATTTTTTTGTCCCCCGACGCTTCGTCGAAGGGGACTATAGAAATGGGTGTCGTCCGTCCGTCCGTGTGTTTGGTTTCCAGATGATAACTTGTGAATGAAAAGTCAGATTGAAGCTAGGTTTGGTATGTAAGTGTATCTTATGAATATCTAGGTCAAGTTCGATAATGACAATATTTACTAGAGTTGTGCCCCTTTTTATACCTCAAAATTGCTAAATATTTGGTTTGCAGATGATAACTTGGGAACAAATAGTCAGATTGAAACTAGGTTTGGTATGTAAGTGTATCTCATGAATATCTAGGTCAAGTTCGATAGCGATCATTTTTCGACAAATCTTACCAGAGTTACATCCCTTTTTATACTTCAAAATTGCTAATATTTTGGTTTCCAAATTATAATTTGTGAACAAAAAGTCAGATTGAAACTAGGTTTGGTATGTATGTGTATCTCATGAATATCTAGGTCAAGTTCGATAATGATGATTTTTCGACAAATCTAACCAGAGTTACTCCCCTTTTTTTACTTCAAAATGTTCCTTGGGTGGTCCCCTTTCAGAATTATTTAAGTCAGGTGAGTGATTCAGGCTCACCTGAACCTCTAGTTTACAGTAGTTTCAAAATTTAATTTTACGATATAATTTTTTTAAGATCGTTGTGCATCACATGTGTTTTCAATTTCTGAAAAGTAGGGGGTCATGTGGTAATGGGGAAAGAAGCATTAAAATATATGGAAGCTTTTCAGAATTCTCACGGATTTTCCCTCAATTTGTCCTCAACTCAGAGAAGTCATGTCACCCTGTGTTTACCTAGTGGGGTGAGCCCTGCTGACTTAGTAACCATAACTGACTTTCTTCTGTGCTGCAGATCTTCTAGATATTTATTTTTATGAAGTATATTTTATTAAGTTAACAAGATATTTAAAGGAGAACCCATAGATTATGGAGTTCAAATGATAGCTTAAATATGTTTTAATGTTTTAAATGGTTTAATCCCACTACTATGCTATCACAGCCATGAGGGATCCCAGTATACAAGACATATTGCTGACTCATGTCAGTTTAGTATGCTATATTGTTATTATTGTTTATACCTTTAATCTCAAACGTATCTGCTGCTTCAATTTATACATTCTTTTATAAAATGTACTAGTAAGCCAAGGATTACATTTGCAGGTTTTGGGCTAATTGCAGAAATTGTCAAAATGACCAATCATTTCTCAAGATTCATAGTCTGAAGTTAAGGGTCAAATTATTCGAAAAATATCTCTGTCTGTTAAATATTTGTTGGTTTGTTTGGTTTTATGGTGTTTAACACCACTTTCAACTATATTTCAGTTATATCAAGGCGGTCAGTTTTATTGGTGGAGGAAACCGGAGTACCCAGAGAAAATCACCGAACTGCCGTAAGGGACTGACAAACTTTATCATATAATGTTGTACACCTCGCCATGAGCAGGATTCCAACTCACAACATTTGTGGTGATAGGCACCAATTGCATAGGTACATACATGTGAACCTTCCGGCGCTGGTGATAGGCACCAATTGCATAGGTACATACATGTGAACCTTCCGGCGGGAGCATTTTTCTCCCGATTTTGAGGGTCCCTCCCGTCAACTTTCCAAATCTTCCGCCCGTGAAAAAAATCAAGTACAAAAAAATCTTGACACATTTTGCGATCAATATTTCTGGAAATGCCCCATTTGTAACTCCTGCACTGACAAAAAACGCTGAGAGATACGAATGGTTAAGGTGAATGTCATATTTAATGATATCCGGTTATTGATCTGTTTGGCACCTTTACAGGTAAATTGGGTCATGGTGATTAATTAAGGTGTTGATGATTATACAACAATTATCCACTGATTGACAGTTAATTGGGGATAAGGAAGTGTGTTTGTGGCAAATGCTTAAATGATTAGAAGTGTGATAGCGGCAATTAAAAATAGTTATAAACCGTTGTGCAAACACAAGTCGGGCAACCTTTGATGCAGAGGAAAACTTCTTATTTCGATCAAACGTGCAATGAATTCATCTCAGATTGAGTTGTTATGGCTTGTTTGGGACCAAAGCCGATCAACTAAGTTCCAGGATGGAATTGATAAACCACAAAAATTCAGAAACGTATGTTTCTGACTACCTCACAGCAATGCAGATACAGAGTGTGTGTTCTCCATGCTGAAGAAGATACAGACAGACTCCAGAGACAACTTAAGTGACCAAACCATACACAGTCTTCTCAGTGTTAAGATTAACAATACAACAGAGTGTCACCAGTACAAACCTGATACAGATGTGCTGAAATGAGCAAAGAAGGCTTGTACCTCCTACTTGAACCAGTGTGCCAAGTAGACTGATGCTAAATGAATTTTATATATGTTCAATTTTGTGACTTCTCTATGTTTATTTTCTTTCACTTACTGTGATTATATCTGTGAATTTTTAAGGGTAAATTCTGTGATTACATGTGATGAATAGTGACTTTTTAATTTTAGTGCTCTATGACTTTATTGTTCAGAACATTCTGTCTTCATTGTTATTGCTTTGCTATAACCTTATGATTATGAATGATTATGAATAAATTATAAATACAGTTTTTATCCTTCATTCATCATATGAAACACTACAATGTAAACAATACATATTGAAATGGGATGCAGTTGGTTCAATACTGAAACAAACAAAAGGAAAACATCAATAAACAATAAAAACATGAATTAAATATGTCGATAAAAAATCTCCAGTTATGAGACCAAATCTCCAGCCAAAAATTTGCAAATCTCCAGTTGTAGCATAGCAACTCTATCACATGTATGTAGGTAGTTGTAAATCCAATTACCATATGATCACCACCACAAAGGCCCTTGTTAGCTCACCTTGCCAAAAGCAATGTGAGCTTTTGGCGTCCGTCGTCTGTCGTCCGTTAACTTTTTACATTTTAATCTTCTTCTCTGAAACCCCTCAGCCATATGAACTGAAACTTGGTAGGAAACATCTATGCAGGGCTCTACATTGCGACCAAAACACTCGCATTTGCGAGTTACTTTTGTAAAATGCGAGTAAAAATTCTGTATTGATAGCCAGACGGCGAGTTGATATTTCCGGAAATTTTTCAATAAACCGGTTGAATCAACTGATCGTGAAGCTGGCCTGCCTGATGCAATATCGACGGAAGTATCAAGCCAAAATACTAATGAAGGTTCGGGTTCTAAAGCTGAAAAGCGTAAATTCCAAGATGTCTGGAAGTGGAAGTCAGAGTTTTTGTGGCTCATTATTTACGATTACAGTAGCGACGTTATGTCTTGTGATATTTGCCAAATGGCAGGACCAGATATTGCTGGCAAAACCAAATTTGTTACTGGAAAGAAAAAGTTTAAACCTGAAAGTCTTGTTTATCATAATAAAAAGGAAAAATGTTTCAATATAGGGTATCAACAAAAGCCCATTCCTTAACTTCTAATATACTAGTACATTTTTAGCTCCAGTAAACCATCTTCAAGTTTTAGTACTTCAGTCTTTTGAAAAACAGTAAAAAAAAAAAAAAAAATGGACTTATGTTAAAATTGCCTTTGTTATTGCCAAAGTAATAAATACATATTGTAGTTACAATGTATATAGTACGAATTAGTATCTTTATTAATCTGGCTAGTAACATACTTTTGTTGGCGAGTAAAAAATATTTCCGTACTAGCCAGAGGCTAGTGGGAGCTGGTATGAATCGTAGAGCCCTACTATGGAAGGTCCTCTATAAAGATTGCTTATTTTGTCCCGACCCATTAACAAACATGGCCGCCACAGGCAATTCTTGTTTCTGATTGGTCGATTTAAAAAAAAATCTTGTCCTCTGAAACCGCTTTGCCAAATGAACCGAAACTTGGTAGGAAGCATCTATGGCAGGTCCTCTATAAAGATTGCTCATTTGTCCCAATCTGTTAACAAACATGGCCACCATAGGCAATTCTTGTTTCTGATTGGTTGATTTCTAAAGAATCTTCTCCTCTGTAACCGATTCGTCAAATGAATCGAAATTTGGTAGGAAGCATCCTTGGAAGGTCCTCTATTAACATTGCTCATTTATTTCCAATCCGTTAACAAATATGGCCGCCACAGGAAATTCTTGTTTCTGATTGCTTGATTACTAAAAAATCGTCTCCTCTGAAACCGCTTGGCCAAATGAATCAAAACTTGGTAGGAAATATCCTTGAAAGGTCCTCTATGAAGATTGCTAATTTAGTTCCGATCCATTAACAAACATGGCCACCACAGGAAACTCTTGTTTCTGATTGGTTGATATCTAAAAAAATCTTCTTCTCTGAAACCGCTTTGCCAAATGAATAAAAACTTGGTAGGAAGCCTCCTTGGAAGGTCATCTATAAAGTTTGCACATTTAGTTCCCATCCGTTAATAAACATGGCCGCCACAGGCCATTCTTGTTTCTGATTGGTCGATTTCTAAAAATCTTCTTCTCTGTAACTGTTTAGCCAAATGAACAGAAACTTTGTGGGAAGCACATATGGAAGGTTCTGTATTAAGATTCCTCAAAGCAGAATGAAAGGTGAGCGACACAGGCTTAGCCCACTGAGCCTCTAGTTAATATTTGTCAAAATATGGCATCAAACATACAACTTTATATTTTGAAAATATCGGTTAGCTAAAATCTGACTATTTACAAATTCTTTATTTATGTTTTTAATCAACTTTATTTATGCAGAAGGAAGACAAAGTTGTTAAGCCACCAGGAGGAAAGGACATGGCTTTACCTGTGGAGAAAAAGAGAACACTGCCAAAATGGATGATAGAAACAGCCAAATTATCTCCCCCTAAGTCTCCAGTTAAAGCAGCACCAGCAGCTCCAAAACGTGCAGGTTGATAATTTTTATCTAACATGAACCATCTTTGATCATTTTTTTGCATAATAAGGCTGCTAATTATTGTTATTATCGCTCTTTAATATTGAAGCAATTCAATTTTAAAATTGTTTAAATATAACATCAATAAAAATTGATTTTTTTCAAGAATATTAAATGTTTATTTGTTTTATTTTCATTTTATGAATAAACGAAATAGATAACATTATTATATATCTTGATCTCAAATGAGATATACAGTATTCTTGAATTATCTCCCCTGATTTATTTCTCCTTTCAGCTGCTACTCCTTCTAAAGCAAAGAAGAAATATGCAGAGTCTGATGAAGAATTTGTTGATGATTTTGATGATGATTATGTTGAAGAAAAGAAGAAACCCAAAAAGAGAGGTACTAATCAGGGTTCGACATTAACTTTTTGACCAACTTGTCCATTCGGGCAAGTGCCATGTTAATTTTACTTGCCCGAAACTGTAAACTACTAGCCCGAATTCTTAAGGGCCATATATGCATGTAGTGCAGAACTATGCAATCTAAATGACCGTTCATAGAGTAGAATAACCCCTCATATTAATTATTTACACCTTATGATGTGGGCATAGTGTTAGTGCATCATTTGGCCATTTTTGTAAGAAAATTTAAGTATAAATGTTCCTTAGGCCAAATAAAATTGATAGTATGGCCGAATCGACCTGTAACTGTTGGTTTCCCCTAACATAGGACAATTTTTAAGGGCCGGCAGGCAGGGTTTGTTTTTGTTTTTTTTTAGCTCACCTTGCCAAAGGCAATGTGAGCTTTTGCCATCACTTGGCATCCGTCGTCCGTTAACTTTTCACATTTTAATCATCTGCTCTGAAACCCCTTAGCCAAATGAATTGAAACTTGGTAGGAAGTATCTATGGAAGGTCCTCTATAATAATTGCTCATTTCGTCCCGATCCATTAACAAACATGGCCACCACAAGCAATTCTTGTTTCTGATTGGCCTATTTTTAAAAATCTTCTCCTCTGAAACTACTGATCCAAATGAATTGAAACTTGGTATGAAGCATCTATGGAAGGTCCTCTATAAATAGTGCTCATTTCGTCTCGATCCATTGACAAACATGGCCGCCACATGCAATTCATTTTTATGATTGTATGCTTTCTAAACAAATCTGTTTTTTGTGGAAAGATTTAAATTTAATTTACTTTAGTATAATACAGTTAAAATGAATCTGTATAAAAAAATGTGACCGAGATACCCACCCTAAACCATATATATTTATGATCAGGGTGACTAGGCAAATTAAATGCCTTATAGCTCAGGTCTCCCGGGGGTGGGGGGGGTTGGTGGCGGTCATACCCCACCCCTACCTGAAGGGAACTTTTTAATGGCTGAGATCCTTACCCCTAAACCATATATATTTATGATCAGGGTGACTAGGCAAATTAAATGCCTTATAGCTCATGCCCCAGGAGGTCATACCCCACCCCTACCAGAAGTGAAATTTTTAATGGTTGAGATCCCCACTCCTAAACCATATATATTTATGATCAGGGTGACTAGGCAAATTAAATGCCTTATAGCTCAGGCCCCAGGGGTCTTACCCCACCCCCTACCTGAAGTGAACCTTTTAATTGTTGAGATCCCCACCTCTAAGCCATATATATTTATGATCAGGGTGACTAGGCAAATTAAATACCTTATAGCTCAGGCCCCGGGGGTCATACCCCATCCCCTACCTGGGGTGAACTTTTTAATGGTTGAGATCCCCTCCCCAAATCATATATATTTATGATCGGGGTGAATAGATAAATTAATTGCCCCAAGAGTTGAGGCCCGAGGTCACCCCCATCCCCTACCGGAAGTATTTTTTATAGCCGAGTATAAAACAAGACCAAATGATTTTGACTTCCAACTCGTTTTAGTTAGTAATGTCCGAAGGGACAAGTTAAAAAAAATGTTAATGTAGAGGCTTGTGGGAAGCACCTATAGGCTATGGAATATTCTGTATTAAGTTTCTTCAGAGCAGAATGCAAGGTGAGCGACACAGGCTCAGCTCAGTGCTGAGCCTCTAGTTTTTTTTAACTCAAGAGATATTGCAAATCAGGAAGGTCAGAAAATATATCATGAAGGTTAAACATTTTGTATCACTCTTGTTTCATTTGATAAATGCCAACATTTCTGTAAATGAACAGCCAGAATGGTTCCACTGGGCACACCGGCGGTGGCCATTTTATACACACTGACAGTGTACGTCACGTACACGTTTTAGATCTACAAAGGATATATATTTTTTTGTTGTTGTTGTTGTTGTTTTTGTTTTTGTAAATGGCCAGTGGACTCTTCCAAATATTATACTCATCAGAGGCATAGATATGTTTAGTACTTATGTACCAATCTAATTTCTGCAAATTGCTTGTTTGTATACTGTTTATTACATTTATGTATTAGAATGTTTTTTGTAATATAAATCACTGTAATGACTCTGCCCCTTGCTGGGACCTTTATTGGACAATAAAATCTTATCTTATCATAGTCATTTTACCGATATCTTGAGCGCTTTGGCGATCAAAATCAATGATCATGACAGGTGGAAAAAACATTGAAAAAGCATGGCTGCATTTTGAAAATGACTGTAATTGTTTACGATAGCAAACATCTCCATATCACTGAGTTAGAAGACACACGGCCGGTGTTTATTTTATTTATTTTATTTATCAGTAATAAAATATAACGACCCGAACATATCACAGAATCATTTTCACTTGCCCGAAGACGCATTTCACTTGCCCCGGGCAATCGGACAACCGTCAATGTCGAACCATGTTACTTATATAAAATTGGATTTTCATTTTGCATATCAATAAGGGACGGACCATTTAACTTCCCGGGGGGCTATGGTTTTTTTTCTAAAAAAAATATTCTGATTCCCAATGTTGCTGAATAAATATTCTGATTTTGGCAGAGGAAAAAAAAATAATCTGATTCAGAGTTTTTGTCATATAACCTAATGTTAAATTCTGGAAAAAAAACTTCGCGCGACAAAAAAATAAATATTCTAACTCTTGTCCGGAAAAAAATTTCTGAACGAAAAAAAACCCCGATGGGACGTTTTTATTGCCGTACAGAAAAAAAATCGCTGTCGCACCGTATTTTTGAAGGAAAAACAAATTCAAATTTAAGTTTTCAAGCGTGCCGGTGATGCGGACGAGTTTTGACAAACGTTTGAATACAGTTGTTTCGAATCATTTGATTCCATTCCATCAAAATTTTGTTATTTTCATCCGCCAGATCACGTGATTTCGATGGAACTCCTGGCACTGAGCTTCCGGTGTCAATGTACACAACAAAAACTCCAATCAATATGTGCCATTTTAACATTCGATCCTCAAGTTAAAAAATTCTTAACATTTTCTGTAAAAGACAGATATCAATTAAATTATTTTATTTGTATCAAAGACTTCAATGCAGAGACAAATACTTCTTTAAAATTAAATTTGTTTTCTTTCTTTATTTGCGGCTGTCAGCATCATCAAAGGGAAACGATCTGCCTTTATGTATATATTACTTATATAAGACAGATAGTGGGGTACCGAACACCAGTATTTATTTAGCTGTTTCCTTAGCATCTCCATATTACAATTACTTATAATCTACAGCATCTATGACTATGATATGTTGACGTTGTCACAGTAATAACGTTAACACCGGAAGTCGCCTGCCGATTTGTTCAGACGTCAAGACACGAAAAAGACGGAATGTGGTCGGAATTGACATGATTCGAAACAACCATATTGACTGATCAATCGAAAACGAAAGGAAACATTCAGCATGGCTATGAGTGAAAGCACTGTCCTCGTCTGTTTTAATGTACAGTTACGTTCCAAACAAATAGTTCCGTGGACTATCCTGCCTGTTTACACAACAATAACAGTTGCAGAGTTATGTAAGAGTATATTCGTGGGTGATTTTACGGACATAAAAGAGGTTGGAGAAAACAACAACCCTTTCGTTAATTTTGACCTGAAGTAAGAGGTGCCTGTTGAAAAATTCAAATCAACAGAAATGGACAGCGTTATTCCTTCCGTGAAGGTTTCAGAGATTGTTGGGAGATACTTTCAAATTGGAATTTATGAGAAAAACCTTGAAGCTTCCACTTTGGAAGAGACAATGAACAAGAAAATAAACACAGGTAGTGTTTTGATTATTATGTCAATGTGCCATTAATGATATACAGTTGTTGTTTTGATTAATATGTACCAAACATGGTACTGTTAAATAAATAGTACTCTCCGAGTAAACACTATTGTGTTGTTTGTTTGCCAAAATAGTAGAATTGAACTGGTTTGCGTTATGTTTTAAAACCGCTGAAAATAAAAACAAAATATAAAAACCCTTCCCATGTTGGATTGGAAATAAAAAAAAAAAAAAAAAACCCTACCTACCTTGCCCTTTTTTAGCTCACCTGACCCGAAGGGTCATGTGAGCTATTGCTATCACTGGGCGTCCGTCGTCCGTCTGTCGTTAGCTTTTTGCATTTTAATAAACTCCTCTAAAACCACTCAGCCAATTCGAACGAAACTTTGGTGGAATGGTCCTTGGGTGGTCCCCTTTCAGAATTGTGTCCGACAATCCCCCCGCCTACCAAGATGGCTGCCGTTACTAAAAATAGAAAATTCAGCAAAAAATCACTTAAAAATTATCTTCTCTGAAACTGCTGGGCCAATTGGGCCCAAACTATGGTGGAATGGTCTTCAGATAGTCCTCTTTGAAAATTGTGTCCGATGACCCCGGCCGCCAACCAATATAGCCGCCGTTACTAAAGATAGAAAATTTGGCAAAAAAATCACTTAAAAATTATCTCCTCTGAAACTACTGGGCCAGTTGGGCCCAAACTATGGTGAAATGGTCTTTAGGTGGTCATCTTTCAGAATTGTGTCCGATGACCCTAGCCGCCAACCAAGATGGCCACCGTTACTAAAAATAGGAAATTCAGCAAAAAATCACTTACAAATTATCTCCTCTGAAACTGCTGGGCCAATTGGGCCCAAACTATGGTGGAATGGTCTTTAGGTGATCCCCTTTCAGAATTATGTCTGACGACCCCGACCACCAACCAAGATGGCTGCCATTACTAAAAATAGAAAATTCGGCAAAAAATAACTTAAAAATTATCTACTCTGAAACTGCAGGGCTAATTGGGCCGAAACTATGGTGGAATGGTCTTCAGATGGTCCTCTTTCAAAATTGTGTCCGACGACCCCTGCCACCAACCAAGATGGCCACCGTTACTAAAAATAGAAAATTTGGCAAAAAATCACTTAAAAATTATCTTCTCTGAAACTACTGGGCCAATTGGGCCGAAACTATGGTGGAATGGTCTTCAGATGGTCCTCTTTCAGAATTGTGTCCGATGACCTCGGCCGCCAACCAAGATGGCCACCGCTACTGAAAATAGAAAATTTAACCAAAAAACACTTAAAAATTATCTCCTCTAAAACTGCTGGGCCAATTGGTCCCAAACTATGGTGGAATGGTTTTTAGATGGTCCTCTTTCAGAATTGTGTCCGACGACCCAGGCCACCAACCAAGATGGCTGCCATTACTAAAAATAGAAAATTTGGCAAAAAATCACTTAAAAATTATCTCCTCTGAAACTGCTGGGCCAATTGGGCCCAAACTATGGTGGAATGGTCTTTAGGTCATTCCCTTTCAGAATTTTGTCTGACGACCCCGGCCGCCAACCAAGATGGCTGCCGTTACTTAAAATAGAAAATTCTGCCAAAAATCACTTAAAAATTATCTCCTATGAAACTGCTGGGCCAATTGGGGCCAAACTATGGTGGAATGGTCTTTAGGTGGTCATCTTTCAGAATTGTGTCCGACGACCCAGGCCGCCACCCAATATGGCCACCGTTACTAAAAATAGAAAATTCAGCAAAAAATCACTTAAAAATTATCTTCTCTGAAACTGCTGGGCCAATTGGACCCAAACTATAGTGGAATGGTCTTTAGGTGATCCCCTTTCAGAATTCTGTCCAACGACCTGGCTGCCAGCCAAGATGTGATTACTAAAAATAGAAAATTTGGCAAAAAATCACTTAAAAATTATCTCCTCTGAAACCGCTGGGTCAAATGGGCCCAAACTATGGTGAAATGGTCTTTAGATGGTCTACCTTCAGAATTATATCCGACAACCCCGCCCACCAAAGAAGATGGCGGCCATTGCTAAAAATAGAAGATTCGCCAAAATTCACTTAAAAATTATCTCCTCTGAAACTGCTGGGCCAACTTTGAGCCAGGTGAGCGATTACAGGCTTCTAGGAGCCTCTAGTTTTTAAATCTATTGTCTGAGAACCAGAACATTTTTTTTAGATGGCCTAATGCAGTTTTTCACAGAATGTTCATTTGTTTTGATTTTTGATGGGCAGATACAAAGATTTAATTTTAAAAATGGTAAAAAGAGCTATTTTTTTTATGGAAGGGGAGCTAAAAGGTTTCCAGATTGAGAAATTTTTCAAATTTGGAATGAATACACAATTGTTTTATTTCATCTAACTTTGGCTTAGTTTTTTGAATTGATTGTGACAAGGGCTTTATAATGTATTCCAAACTAATAGATTACCTTTGTTAGTTTTGGTTTTCAAGTTAAATTTGATTGCAGTAAAACTGATGCAGGAGGAAATCCTTGTCAAAATTGCTACTGTTGTATCACACTGCACCCTGCGTAGCCCTTTATTCTAAAAATTAACATTGTTTTTCTTACCAATACAAAATTAATTACCTTATAGCGGCACCAGCCAAAGATAAGAAGAAATATGCTGATTCTGATGAAGGCATAGTTGATGATTCTGGAGATGAAGATTATGTTGAAGAAAAAAAGTCTCCAAAAAAGAAAGGTACACTTAATAAAAAAAGACATCATTAACTTAATGCTAATTATACGTACAAGACATGAAACAATGATCATAGCAAATAAAAAATGCATCGGTGGTGTAACCATTACCATGCTGACCTCGAGTGTTATGCATCGTGGGTTTGAGCCCCAGTTGGGTTAAACCAAAGACTATAAAATTGGTATTTGTTGCTTTTCTGCTAAGCACGTAGCATTAAGGAATAAGAGCATTACTTGGCTTGGAATCAGAATACTGTGTCTGAGTGGAGCAACATGTCTACCCACAAACTGTTGTTTCAGTGAGATAGCTCTATAAAAATCCAACTCAGTGTGTTGATCTAGTACAAAGCAGACATCATCATCTCATCAAGATGTGACTTGTTCTCACCAATCACCATAACCCTTCTTGTTGACAATTAGGAAGCAGAGCTCAAGATGATTTTCAAGTGCAAGAGGTATTTACTCCTCTTTTTTAAAAGTGAAGAGTAGAGATTGTTTCTATTACTCTTTTGCCCTCCTGTCTATAGGGTGTGGTTGCCTACAGGTTATTTTTAACATTTTATCTTGAGTATTTTATTTGTCTGTGTTTTACAGACTTTGCAACTTGGTGTCACATTTCTTGAGATCTCTATTGACCATTTTATCAATAAATATATGCTTACAATTGACTGATTGTGATCTTTTTTATCATTGGGCTAGCTTCAAGTCGAATCAAATCACAATTTACATTAACTCAAATCTTTATCTTTTGTATGTTTGTTGAAATGTAATGATACTCATCTTTGTAAAAATATTAAGACCTAGGAAATTTCACAGCTACATAAGACATATGAAATTTCACAGCTGCTGTACTTGGTCAAATTTATAGATAAAACATACCAGTATGTACAGATTTTGTTATTAATGTGAATTTTACATTATACATGTGTACACTTAGTCTCTACAATTGATGCATTTTTTTCAAATTTGTTGGATAAAATGCACAGATACACAGCTTCCCTCTGGGAACAATAAATTCATATCCCAAAAGTCATGGTTCTTTTATTGGGGGCATTTCTTTGGTTGATATGATAAAAATACACAGCTGTTCACTGTTTGATAATATAATTAGTGATTATATTAAATATTAGGTCAGAAAAAAGATGTAAGTGACTCAGAGGAAGAACCTCCACCAATTAAGAAAGGAAACAAAAAATCAAAGAAGTCTGATTCAGATGAAGAATATGTTGATGATTCTGGTGATGAGGATTATGTTGAAGAAAAACCGAAAAAGAAAGGTAGTGGAAATAAAAATGAAAAACCAAAAATGCCACACTGTTGGAACATTTATAAAATCCAGTGGAAAAATCATAGAAACAGGCAAAATTAATACCCCTAACACAAATACATGACTGCTGATGTTCGTGACTTGGTACAGGCAAGTGGCAGGGTTATGTTAGTTTTATGGGCCCAAACCTCCATCTCTTTGTCAAATATAGTGAAAAACTTGGATACTGTTGATATGGTTATTCTCCCTTTCCTTCAATTTCTTAACAAAGCATGTAATATGGGATATGGAAATTTAGTAGAATGAAAAACATAAGAAATTTTACTATTCTTCTTCATGTTAGGCATTAGAAACAGTAAATATATCATTGACTCTATTTCTTGTAACAGCATAAATGATATCTTGAGAAAAGGGTATGAATACAGCACGAACAGCGCAATTTAGCAAGAAATCACTGTGGGCCGATGTCGGTGAAATCACGAAAATGTCGGTGAAATTTGAAAAAAACGTGGTGTTAACACCGCGAAATGTCCGAGAAAAATCGAACACGGTGTTTTCGGTGATTTACTATAAAACGCCGCCAAAACACCGACATCGACGATTAAACGCCGCGAAATAAAGAAATGGGATATTAACCTTTATTTGTACATTTGTATGTTCTTGAGATTTGTATAACTGTCATTTTTGATAATATGAGTGATTCATTCATAATTATTTTCCTTTTCAGGTGTGCAAGCTGTCATCATATTTTCGTTCTTTAATTCTGATATTTGCTTTTGTTTTAATCAATTATGTTAAGAAAACAATGTGCAAACGTATCATTACCATTTATAAGCTTGGATTGTATTATTTTTTTGAGTTGATTTGTGGCTTCAAAGTGGGTGATAGCTAATTGTAATCAAAGCCAATTAAGATCAATCAAAAACTGTTCAGATACGTGTTCTATACATGTTGCATGTGTGTCTAATTATTTACCCA
>MJUT01024995.1:899220-951389 GCA_002080005.1 Gigantidas platifrons
GGTAAACACAGGGTGACATGAGTTATGGTAAGTCAGCAGGGCTCACCACACTTGGTAAACACAGGGTGACATGAGTTATGGTAAGTCATCAGGGCTCACCCCACTTGGTAAACACAGGGTGACATGAGTTATGGTAAGTCAGCAGGGCTCACGTGCACCCCACTAGGTAAACACAGGGTGACATGAGTTATGGTAAGTCAGCAGGGCTCACCACATTTGGTAAACACAGGGTGACATGAGTTATGGTAATTCAGCAGGGCTCACCCCACTAGGTAAACACAGGGTGACATGAGTTATGGTAAGTCAGCAGGGCTCACCCCACTAGGTAAACACAGGGTGACATGAGATATGGTAAGTCAGCAGGGCTCACCCCACTAGGTAAACACAGGGTGACATGAGTTATGGTAAGTCATCAGGGCTCACCCCACCTGGTAAACACAGGGTGACATGAGTTATGGTATGCTAGCAGGGTAGAAACAGGTTTACATGACCTCTGTCTGAGATGACTTGAGAGCGAAAGTGAGGGAAAACCTGGGAGACTTCTGAAAAGCTTATATTTTAGCACTTCTTTCCACATTTATACCACATGACCATCTGCCTTTCACAAAACAAATGTCTTGCAATCAACCAGTTTGAAAACAAATATTGAATATCAAACCCTCTATAGATCAAATTTCAGGAACAGGGGAGTTCCTTATGCATGAATATGGAAGAAAGGGTATGACTTTATTGGTGAAAAAATACTGACTTCAAAAGGTTGATACACAGCATTAAGGAGTAAAAGTAAATACTGGTCAACTCAGAATCGGGATAATATATCTGAGTGGAGCGACATGTCTACCCATGACTGTTGTTTCAGTGAACTAGCATTATAAAAATCCAAATATGTGTGTTGGTCTAATAGAAAGCAGTCAGGAGTAAATTATTATCACCATGGTATAGCTAAAAAATTGCTCACTTGCCATTGAACAACACTTAGCCACTCTAATAAAAGTACAGAACAAAGAATTGGGTACAACAATAGTTGGCTGTGGTGTCAAATATTTGAAATCATTTAATACAATATTTTTCCTGTTTTAGTTGATGATTTCGTCATACCAGACATGAGTTCTGAAGATGACATACCACCAGACGTTGACAAGAATGTGGATAGCGATTTTGTCATGGAAGAGGATGAGTCGGGTAGTGACTGGGAAATGTCAAATCGTAAAAGCAAGGTTAAAGCATAGAATAATTATGTCATATGGAAAACATTTTAATATTTTTAGTCCACTATGGTTACTGTAGAGGGAGGGGCAGTTATGGTCATGATCATATGGTATTTTGATATACAACTACCTATGCAATCAGTGCCTATCACCACTAACAGTGTGAGTTCGAACCCTGCTCGTTTGAGACGTACTCGAAATAACATTATGTGATCAAGTTTGTCAGTGACTTGCGACAGGTCGGTGGTTTTTTCCGGGTACTGCGGTTTCCTCCACCAATAAAAGTGACCGCCATGATATGACTGAAATATTGTTGAAAGTTGTGTCAAACACCATCAACCTAAACCTTTTCAAGTTCATAATAAAATGTCAAATGACCTATGACCTATGATGTATGATACTGTTTACTGTCATACTATGGTTTAGTTTTTCAATATACAGACAATATATCTCAGTTAATCTAACATTTTACTGATACCTCTGCTATTTAAAAGAACAAATTGCAAACTTGCTGCTAAAAAATCTGGAAAACCTGTTTTGAACATGTAGGCGTCCATAATTGTGAACAGACGGGCAGACTAAAACCACTCCCTTTTGCAAGTGGATATCATCCTCCATAGACTAGCATGATCAGTTGATGTGTAAAATATGATAGAAGTATATTCTTCTATGAAATCAATTGCTTCATTTGTGAATACATGTAGGACTTAATATCAAGTAATAAATTCATTTTATGCAATTTGGAAACTAATTGTAAATTGGTATTTTTGGGAGGTAATTTAACTAACAAATTCATTAAGCTATTTGTAAATTCCCATTTAGTGATTAAGTAATTGTTTATGTTTGTTGATATTTTCTTTAGAGAAAACCTGAAAAACCATCAAGGAGAACTCCAGGTAGGGGTACTAAGAAGAGGAAGAAGCGATATGGATCTGATTTTTCTGAAGATGATTCTGAGGAATATGTTCCTCGTGTAAGTAAAAGAAGGGCAAGTGCTACTGCCACAAAAAAATTTAAAGATTATGACGATAGTGATGAATCTTCAGAGGAGCATTTTTCTCCAAAACAAAGTAAACGTGAATATTTAGCGAAGAAAAAGGATAGTCCTCCTAGAGGTAAAGGAAGGGATAGAGGTCGATCGAAGAAGAGGGATTCTTCAGAAGAAGAGGATTCAGCACCTGAAGATGAAGAGGAGGAAGATGAAAAGCCTAAAAAAGGAAAGAAGAAAAAAATGGAAGAGGAAGAATCAAAAAAGAAAAAGAAAATAAGAAATCATAGAAAACGTTGTATGTTTGGTAAAAAATGTTACAGGTAAGTTATGAAAATTATCTGTAATACAGTGATTGGGATTACCACCTGCCCTGCACCATAGTCGCATTACCCGACGAAATGGTGCATCTTCATATAAAAACTCAGCGTCATACGTGCGCATTCGTTTTCTGATGAAGTCAGACGTACATACAGCCGAACCGTTCTGTCAAGACTGCACGGATATAGTCCAATTGAAAAAAAATGAATCCCAATCAGTGTATCTAATTTATAATTTAGTTTTTATTTCAAAATATCTGTGAAAGTTCAACAGTAATGTCTTTGTCAACTGCAAACACAACATCGATATCTGGTACCTTGTGTACATACAAATTTATACCCTTACATGTGGAATTCAGGCTTAAATAAATCGTAAACCAGTTTCAAAAACTGATATATCTGATAACTGTGAAGTACAACAATGAACAACAACAGACTTATAACACTTTCCTGGCGGGAAGTACCGATCAGCATGTCACTTTCCCCATGTGTGATTTTTTTACTTTCCCTGGGAAACTTGAAATGGGAATTTTTATGCACTGCACAGTGTTTATCATGCATATCAGATGTATTTTTTTTGTCCAGATCATGTTTTTAGATAGCTGCTTAAGTCATAAAGTTAATATCATAGAGTTGTACTTAGTTTTTTAGACTTAATACTATCTTACTCAACTTTATTCATTTTCGTTTAAAGATCCATTTCAAGGTTAAGCCAAGAATTAAAAAAAAGTGTTAAGTTCAAGCTTGTATGTGCTTCATCATATTTATTCAAACAGAAGGGTGTGAGTTGTCAGATAGTTTATATTTCTCCTCCACCCATGTATTAAAGTTTGTTAAACGTTTTTATTCTACATTATTTTTCACACTGGATTTTGGTGCATAGTTCTGTCATTATGGCCCATTCATATCAAAAATATCCCATTGACAAGGAAGGAAAGGGGGCCATAGTCCCATTGAACAAAATTTAATCCCAATCACTGGTAATGAATATTCCCAGGTTTATATGCAATGCTTTTCAAATATTATGATGTTTTAATTAAACGATGGAACATAGTTGGTGTAATTTATTATTTATAATGTTCAGTTATGTTTACTTTTAGTTAAATATACCAATGCTGTTTCAAAGAAGGGGTGGTCATGATCGTATGGTAGTTGGATTTATAACTGCAGCTGTGGTGTAATGGTTTGCATGCTTGCCTTGAGTGTAGTAGATTGTTTATTCAAGTCCATGTCAGGTCAGGTCAAACCTAATACTAAAAATTGGTATTTGCTGGCCACTAAACATGTAGCATTAAGGAGTAGGAGCAAAGATGGGGAGACTCACAACGAGGATAATGTGTCCGAGTGGAGCAACATTTACAGGAAATACAGGATGTAGTACTCTTTATGTTTTAAGATTCTAATTTGTCCGAATGAAAATTTCATTAATGTTTCAGAAAAAATGAAGCACATTTTAAAGATTACAGTCATCCAGGTGATGAAAGTTATGATAATATAAACAGTGATGATAGTGTAGACGAAGGAGCATTAAATAGGTATAAATATAGACATTTATTAGTACTTTTTATTTACCAGAGATTGAACAAAAGGTAAATGTTATCAAGTTTCCCCATTTATTTGGCATTCAGGGCATGTTTTCATTTTAATACATTGACAAACTTTGCATTGTTCAGAATAGAAAGTGTTCATAACTTTGGATGCACAAACAATATTTGAAATGTCATTTTACTCTATGTGTGCCATACATGAAGACAATATACGTACATCGTCGATGAATATAAAATTTATATGTACAAGCTTTACAAACAGGTAGAAAAATGAGCCACTTTTTTCTGAATTTGTGAAGGAGGATAAAAGCAAATACAAATGAAATGGCTTTTATTATAAAGAATAGACATCCTGCAGTGATATATGCACATGCTTCTTAAGATGATGTAAACATGGTCGTGTTATAAAGTTAGCTTCTATATGATTGTTAAGCATGTGAATATCATTGTATGTCTGTGCTGTTAGCTTGTCATTTAAAACTGTTTTGTTTACAAATTTTTTCTGTTAATATGAAAAATATGGATATATTATATCATAAGAAATAGTTTGTTTCTGGGGAACTCTATGTGCTACTGTAATATCTTTCATCTTAATTTTTGTTTCTTGCTTAGGGCTGTTCCATTTAAATATACCTGAGAGGGGGGAATGCCACTTATTTCATACCCCCACCAATAGAAAAGAAAAAAAATTCCACCCACCACCACCAGAAATTACTTCAATAAATACCCCACTACCACCAGAAAAAAAATCATAAAAATAATTTCCTTTATATAAACACCAGTTCCTAATCTCAACGAAATTAAGAGCCTCGCACTAATGATATACCAATATATGGCGTGTAAATCTCTCCCTTAAACTTTGCATATAAATGTTCCGCTAGCTATAATTTTAATTTCAAATATAGGTGATAATGACTGAAGACCTATTTTTTTCCAGCCACATGGCAACAGAAACGAAGTTTGCCATCTTTAAGGGTAGATAACTCCACTTTGGGAAGATAACTCACTACTGTTTTGAAGCAAATTCTGACAAAATGGCATGATCTCTTAAGACAACAAAACGGATATATCTTTTTATTTCTATGAAAAGCCAGCGAGTTTAAGGCAAAGGGAAGTCAAGATAAATACCCCATCCACTGAATTTTCTAGTCATTGGATCCCCCCNAAGAGACCCTCCCACCCAACAGATAAAAATATTGTTTCACTCCCACAACCAACAGAAAAATAAAATAAAATGGCATTCCTCCCCTCCCAGGTAGACTTAAATGGAACAGCCCTTAGCTATTTTATTCTTAATTTTTTATAAAAAAAATGATTTAAAAAAAAAGACATTTTTACTACCAACAAATTATTTATTTATTTATTTATAGCAAAATGATATTTTAAAATTACCAATGTATACAATACTTACTGAAATTACAGACACATTATCAGTTTCTGGTTTTCACTACAAATATTTCACCCACACATTTTAGAAACAAACTATTTTCATTGGTCAAAATGTACAGACATTATTTTACATATTTAGAATAGGTATTCCAAATTAAAAAATAAATAATTTATATTTTACAACAGAATCAACAAAAGTAAACAAAGCACACCAGGCTGGGCTAAAACAGGTTTGTGTATTAGTGTGTAGTGTGTTGTCTTGCTCCAGACATATTAGTTAGTGCTTTTATTTACCTCCCACTAATAGACACATTTTATACCTATATTGCTAGTAACCCTTAAATTTTTTTAAATGCATGTTAGATAAATTATACATATCACAATTTCTATGTTGTCAGTAAGCTTTTAATACATTTTGATTATCGTAATTGCACAATCTGATTAATGTCAGATCTCTCACTTGCTTCCCTTAATTGATATGTTGCAGTGTGGGAGATCTAAAGAAACCTCGTTCTGGGTCACGGGCGAGTGACCTTATGCCATGAATATATAATAATTTGCTAAATATGGTTATGACATTTTTCAGCCAATCAGATTGCTTGTAGCATGCAAAGCAGTTTTGTAACACTTCCATATCACCATTTTCATTGGATAGTACATCTGGTCACTCACATGTGACCCATAATGTGGTTTCTTCAGATCTCCAACGCCACAACATATCAGTAAACCAGAGCAAGTGAGAGATCTGATTTTAATCTGATTGCATAATACCACAATACTTATTTTCAAGTAATCTGTGAACTTATATTAGTATATTATACATGTAATATGCTTAAGGTTTCAGCTTTTTTAATGAAATTCAACCATATTTATTTGGCTAAACCATAGGATCAATGTTTTGAATAGTAGATTTTTGGTGTGTTGGAATAATATCTTATAGGTAAACCATACACGTAGACAGAAACCTAGCTATTTATTATTTCCAATGAGGGTACTTATTAGTTTCCAAATGTTTCAAATAACCAAACTAGTCTTGTAAACGTTTGATACCTGAACATTCAAATTGGTATTCAAGATTTGATTGCTGTCTTTGTCCGTACAGTAACTATTATTATACCTCACTTTATGCGAATGTTTTCTATTGGATCACATGACCTTAGACAATCCATTACCATTGGCAATTTCTGAAATTATTTGTTATAAAAGTGTACTCTCAGTAAGTACTTATCAATAATATTTGATTCTCAAATTTATTTCCAGCAAAGCATTGGTTTTAAAATAACATCATTTATAACTGGATTCTGTGATGCAATTTGTCTTATGGGATTTGTTATTAACAAGTCAAAATTGGACAAACCAGAGAAACTGGCAACATATGATACACAAGACGAAGAAAAACAAAACAAAAAACACGACACAATATGTGTTGGACACCACAATACGCAAACAAACACAAACAAGACATGAGCCCTCCTACCAACTACTGGAGAGAAAGATGAACCACACATCGTTGCCTCTCAGAAATCACAACGGACATCACAACACGAAACTCAGAACGTAAAAATTTGGTTTTTATTTGGTACAGTAGTCTCCCCCTTATTACACCAAATGCCACCCCTCTTATCAGGCCCATTTCAGATGCACTAAGATAAAACTGAATTATCCCCCTCAAGAGAGGTCACACTTCTTATGAGGCCACTTTTTTTTATTGCAGAAGAGGTAGCCTTATATAAAAGGGGACCACTGTGTTTTAATTTTATTATGTTTGTATTTCAATATACAAATGTAGAAGTAAATTTTGATAAGGAAATGGGCCTAGCCCACCTAGACTTTTTTTTTGTGAACTGAAAATTATTTAAGAATTGAATGCAACTTTTTGTAATTTAATTGGCATTTCTAAAAGCATTTAATAAAGTATATTTTGTATGAAGCATGATAGCTCTTCATATAAAAATGTACATCTGTTAATGCTTTATAACCCTATAAAACTGCAAAAATTACATTCAATACTTATAATTACATTATTTACATATTTAAATACAATCAAAATTATTATTATTTGTTTTTAATATTCCACGTTTTCAAAGGTTGTTATTGTCCATAGTAATTTGTTTTCATGATCGTTCGAAAATAATTTCTGTAAGTGTGAGTGGTTGCTTGGTTGTGCACTTCATTGACTATTTCAATTTCGAAGTCACTTGTCAACATTTTGACCAATCACATGAGACTTTCTATATGAAATTAACATATAAGTTATAGGTTGTTTTGATGATCCTTGTCTTTAGTAATGAGATATAAAGGGGAGTTGCTGTAAACAGTTGTATTTCATATTTCAGCTAAGACGACAATAATTGATAAAGCCGTAATTGATACAATATGTTTTATATTTCAGCTAAGAAAGCAGTAATTGATACAATGTTTTATATTTCAGCTAAGAAAGCAGTAATTGATACAATATGTTTTATATTTCAGCTAAGAAAGCAGTAGTTGATAAAGAAGAAGAAGATGATTTACCTGATACATATGATTACAAAGATTCGTTTATTGATGATTGTACACAGAAAGAATCATGTTCTGAAGCTGAATTAGATAGTGAAAGTTCAGAAGACATCCATAAATTGAAAGAAGATGCAAAAAAGTTTGTCAAAAATAAGAAACTGTATCAAAAATAGCAATTTCTGGACAGAAACATTTGTTACAACTAAATATCATGGTATTGGGAAATACGTTGATTTTTTGTTATTGTTTAATTTCATTTTCCATGTACTGTAAAATCATGGATTTAATTTTTTTCTTTTTTTTATTATTATGTTTTTAAAATCATGAGTTGATTCTCTTCCGAAAGGTAAAGTTTTAGTCTTATTTTGGGCTGCCGTTAAAGCTGCAGAGGGAAATATGTTTACAACTGACAACACCAATATTTTTAAGGAACACCATACACATTTGAAGGAGTATTGTATCTCATTATAGTTCAGTTTTATTAACACAGGGCTCTGTATATGTTGGTATTTTTTTCAAGGACTTTTGTTTTAGGGTTTTTTCCCTCGTATAATTTCTTTTTTTCACAAAAAACAATGCAGCATAAGAACAATGTCATATCTGTGAATTACTTTAATCCTTTATCTAAAGGTCATGGTCAAATTTTGAATGGTATATTTTAGGATAATCTTAAAAATGCTTGGTGCAAATAGGCATTAAAATATGTGTGCAAATGTCCGTGACCATATCAGTCTTCGCGCTAACCCACGTTCCCGAAGCCCGGGACAAGTAAAACTGGATTCGGACAAGTGAAAATTATGAAAGAATGTGTTTGAATAAATAGAAAACTTTTCTAAATTTGGCTTTTGGGCAAGTAAGTGAAAAAAATTAAGGGAAAGACTGCCATATTAAGGTCACAGTGACCTGCTTCTGAAATAATTTGAAGGGGTGGTATGTAAATAGCACAAGTTTATTTCTGTTTGTAGTGACTGTCTAATTAGCATAATCTCCATTGAATGGATAAACAAATTATTTAATAGTCAGAAAAATATGATATTTTCATTTCTGTTGTGGTACATTTCATATAAATCAAATTACAATAAATTGCATTGAGAAATAACCACAATAGTACATTTTATTTGAAATCACGTTCATGTCAATCAATCTCATTTTTATTAGATTTAACTTGTATATTGATGTAATGATATTTTATCAGGTATAGATGCGTAACAATATTAGTGGCAGCTTTTGTTTATAAAAAATAACATGTCAACAACAACAACAAACATGAACATTATATGTATATTTAATTATTTGAATTCCCCATCAATTTGAATTTTAACACTACATGTAATGATTTAGAGGTTATCCAGTTAAAAGTTGATAACTTTAAACACCACCCTGACTTGGTTAACTGTTTCAAATTATCTGTGTCATAAATGGACACATATGTTCCGTTTATCCTAATTTACAATCCTGTCCTTTGCTCATTTATGACTTATTACCGGATTTGCTACATGAGTGACAAGACAGGTGTCTCTACTGGAGAAGGAACTGCTTACCCTTCCGGAGCACCTGAGGTTCCCCCTCTTTTTAGTGGGGTTTGTGTTGCTCTATCCTTCTTTGAATTAGTGCTTCAAACTTTTGTCTCTCACTGTAAAAGTAAGTTTGGACAATTTCAAATTCTGCAAGCAGCATTTGAGAAAAAGTCTTTTACCTCTTGGGCTGTGAGATTGATGTGAGCAGATTGAAGAGATCTTCTACAAAGTGTGGGGAATGAAGGAACAAGACATACAATGTCCTCCCATGCACTGGGTATTTATCAACATTGAGGTCTAATTCTCCAAAAGACTAGAAGCTTGTAAATGCTTTTAAACAAGTGTTAAATATGTCAATTTCGACATCTAACTGGATCAGGATGCTGTTTGATTTTAGTTTCCACTTACCTTTTTGAGAATGTCATAATTTGTGTAGCAAATGTACAAGACCTGCGTTTTTAAGTCTTGGGTATACTACAATGTGATCATGTTAGTTAATTATTGTAGTGCTATGATATAAATTCAACTTCAATTTACTTATCTGTGAAAAGTTTTTATTTTAGTTTCACTCCCATCTAATTTATTCATAGTTCAGTATTTGACAATTGCAATTCTGTCTCCCTTCTATTGTTTTTGTCCTGTCAATCCCTCACAAACCACTGTACACACAACTCTTCCTACATTTTTAAAGGGAATTCCTTAAAACTTTGCATGTTTGGTTATTACCATAATTACATATCATTGCAATATTTTGATAGGCCCATTTTTGAACGAGTTAGTGCCCTTTTTGACTTAGAATATTTCATCAAAATCGAGAAGGGGACACATGTTTTTCCATCAAAAATAACCTTTAATTTTTACTCTGTCAGATTATACTAATATTGGAGATAGACAATAACATCCTATTTTCTTCTTATTGTTAATCAATAAACAAAAACAACAATTAGGTCATTAAAATGCACAGTCAAATTTCTTATTGTTTGCCTAGTGAAAGTTTTCAATATGAATTTTTTTGAAAATTGTTTTCATGTCAGCTATTAAAGATTATGTATTTTGTTAAGAGCTAGTTTTTATTACTTTGTATTGTAAATAATGGGAGAGAATGTTACAGCAGAGCTATTTTGTTTATGAATGCATACAGATATACATTGCTTTGATATGTTGTTGTTTCCCTCATTTTTTTTTAGATTGTTTATTGTCAGATTGTGCGATATAATCATCACATGTGTGTGTCCACCTATCCAACTGTCAGTTGACTGTTGTACAGTCTGAGATGAAAATGTTGACTACCGACACGTATTTGGTGTGTATTCATACATGTGATACCTTTTTTAGGGTGATTCTCACTTTTTAACATAAAGATTTTGATAATTTTCCAAAATCTAAGATGGCTGCCATTGCAGGACATAATTTTAAGGCAACCATATTTGAAAATGCAAGAATTTTTTTCTCAGATACTAAACATAGATAACTTGACCACAAAAATTTTATAAATTATATAAGAGAGCTGCACTTCTTTCATTGTCATTCAAAATCCACACAGTTCTCATCTACAAGAGAGCTGATGAGAACCATTTATGACCCACATGGTTCTCATCTACATGTATATTTAACCTTTTGTTAGCTAATTTATGAGCGTAGAGGTCTGTTTGATTCATTTTCCTCATATCGTTTTAATTGTTTTCTTAATTAGTATGTCGACAAAATGAACTTTTCAACAACTTCTTTGCTAAATTTAAAAAGTAGGTATGCTAATTGCGTTTATCTATGTTTGTTAAAGCTACATGCATCTAGAGAATTGTGGTTCCATGATTGGGTACATAGAAAGACCCATGTCCTCAATACAACACTATGTGATAAAGTTTGTCAGTGACTTGGGCAGGTCGCTGGTTTTCTCAGGGTCCTCAAGTTTCCTTCACTAATAAAACTGGTCACCATGATATACCTGAAATAATGTTTAATATGGCATTAACACCATAACCCTAACCCTAACCCCCTTAAGACTCAGATCCAGAATTAACATTGATCTGCCATTTTTCGTATCTAGTCAATATCTGGATAATGAAATGAAATGCAACAAACTACCACACTGTCAAAACAGTTCTGAAATCTAATAAACAAAATTGTGAAAAAGTATTTACAACCAAGCAATCAAATGGCATCAGACAAATGGACTAAGAACGATGTAATGTGTTAAAATTGTTCTGTAGTTTGAAAACAAGCTGTTAAAACATGATCAATGAATTTCAGTCACCATTTTTCCTATGCCAGATGGTGCTGCTCCAGTATATATGAATGGTTCATTGGAATGTCACTCTGCCTTTTTTTTCCATAATCATCATGCTATACAAATTTGTGTCAGCTCCTTGTTATTTTTTTTATTTGACAACAAATCAAGATTCAATTTTATTTACATAATATTAATCAGTTTAATTACAACTTTAGTAATATTAAAGGGAGATAATTTATTGTGGTATTTTCATACAGGTTATTGTGTGTATGTCCTTGACATTGTGTATATCATTGTGTAGATGTAGTCATTGAAATTTTATCATTAACACAATAAATATTGTTTTATTAAAATTTCTCATTACAATTTCTACTCCATTTCAACAACAAAAAATATAATAACAATAATTTTTGTTTGTATAATAATTATTTCAAAGTGGTATGACAAGCCATACATTTACAATCAATTGGTGTTCATTGTCTAAGGCAAAACAAATATACCTTTGTTTCTGCTAAGCCTACAGACACTAATTTTTGGTGGCTACCATAAAGTTTTTATTTCCTTTTTTGGACAAGCACTGTTAAAAGTCAGATCGTTTTCATGTATAACCAAGGAACAAAATATGGACTAATTCAGATTTAGCAAAAATTGGACAATACTGTGGACTACCAGTATATTATCAGATATCAGTAGCTTATCATTATCAAGATATGTGATTAATTATACCCCCCGCAAACAAAATTTCGGGGGGGGTGTGTATAGGAATAACCCTGTCCGTCCATCCATGTACCTTGTAAGCGCAACTCCTTCTAAACGGCTTATTGGATTTTTATGAAACTTTACACACTTGTAGTACACTACCTGCAGATGTGCATGAAGGAATTTGGTTGCTGTCCAAAATTTAAAAGGGGAGATAATTCAACTTATACTTTCACGAAAAGGGGGGGGGGGCATGTACCTTGTAAGCGCAACTCCTACTAAACTGCAAGCGGGGGGTATCACTCAGTGAGGTCACTCACAGTTCTAGTTAATTGTTTGGCAAAAACTCAATTTCTCAGAAAAACTTCATATTATCTCATGGCTGATATTTGTAAGAATTTACATGATCATAAGTACTTCTTGGTGTTATTGCTTTTGGATAAAATATATATTTCTAATAATCTTGACTGATTAAAACAGATACTTTCTGTAGATCAGACTTTGCAGAGATAAACTTGAGTAGTTCCCTTTCTGACAGTCAGCATCATTCAATCCACGACTATAACTGACTGAAACTAATAGCAGATTTATCATATTATTGAGAACAAAAATTATCTCATAATATTACCTTTCACACTAAATATCATATTTTAAGCCAATGTTAACCATGTAAATGATAACAGGTTCTTTTGGTCCTCTTATATTAAACTGCATCGGTGGCATAATGGTTAGCCTGTTCGTCTGGAATGCAGTAGATCGTGGGTTCGAGCCCCCGTTGGGTCAAACCAAAGACTATAAAATTTGTATCTGTTGCTTCTCCGCTAAACAGGCAGCATTAAGGAGAAAGAGCAAAGACTGGTTGGCTCGGAATCAGAATAACGTGTCCGAGTGGAGGGACATGTCTATCTGTGGACTGTTGTTTCAGTGAGCTAGCACTATAAAAATCCAACTCAGCGTGTTGGTCTGGAACAAAGCGGACCTCATCATCATCTCATTGAAAATTAACTTGTTTTTCGCCACGACTAGAACAATTTCACATACAATACATCTGTAAATAAAAATGTGCCTCTTGAATGGACCATTAGAGTGTTGTTTTGATTGCCACAGACAAGGGGATGTGATGCTGGTGGTCATGAAATGTTGTCCAGCAACTGAGCACAAATGACATTTCCTGACAAACTTAATTAGCTAGGGTGAATTTAACTACAATATAGGGTTAAGGTCATGGTGTTTAAGGTCAATTTTATTGATGGAAGAAACAGGAGTCCCGGAGAAAACCACCCACCTGTCGCAAATCACTGACAAACTTTATCACAGTGTTACAGCCAGTACAATATAGGAGGAATACCCTTAGCCGAAGTCGTCCTATTTATCAAGACAGTCAGCCATGCCAGTGCATATATAGACGTTTTTTATCTTTGAAAAGTATTTACATTTTACTTTTATAAGACACACCTGTGTGTGTTGTGAATATGTTGTTCTCATTTTATTTGTTTTTAAAGGCCTTCTATAATGAGGTGACCTTGTAACAGATTTCGTTGATTGGTTCTTGCTTAACGTCCAACGAGCCATGTTTCAACTACTAGTATATTCAGGATGGGAAGTTCAATAATATATAAAAACTACTAGTATATAGAAATGAGGGAATGGATGGGTCAACCGGGTCAACGACTTTTATAAATTGCCAATGGAAGTAAGGGCAAAACATAGTCTTTTATAGCGTCTTCATTTCGCATACTATTTTCCGAAATCTACAAAAGGGGTAATTAGCTGACACTCTTCAGCTATGCTCCACGGTTAGGCTTTCTGTATAATTTCTGTATAACCCGACTACCTCCCCCTAAAAAAAACATGGAGAAAGCACCGGGAACGCCGCTGAGTAGCTCTGTAGGTTTGAGCACTGCGAACATTCACCAGTACTACACAGCAATAGGTTTTGTATTCTAATTTCGATTACAGATTGAGATCATCACAAGTGTTTGTTTGTGTCGCGACCTAGGGGTCAGTGGTATATGATTCGTCCCTCAGTTGAAAAAAAATACTTTTGTTTCTATACCACTGCGTTCCTGGGGTGTGCAAGCAGGTAGGCATGGAAACCAGCAAGTGTTCATCAATTCATAATGACGACCATAACAGTTTTTGGAATGCTTTAGTAGTTTGTATCCCTAGACTTTATGATTCCAAGCCAACCAGTCTTTGCTCTTGCTCCTTTATACTGTGTGCTTAGCAGAGAAGCAGCAAATAACAATGTTATAGTCTGGTTTGACCCGACCTTGAGCTCGATATCATAATGTTCCACACTCGACAGCACGCTAAGCGATACACCGACGATATGGTTATTTGGAATTGTATCCAGCTAATGTGGAATTAACCACTATGGATATGGACGCCGATCAGTTGTCTATTTAACAGATGTTGTGACCTGTTTTCGAAACGTCATCGGTAACTCACGACCTATCGGTATGATACTCTCCACTGACGAGTTTGTTTCGTAACTAGTCTGTATTTGAGTTTAGGTTTATGGCGTTAAGCGCCACTTTCAACAATATTTCAGTTATATTTTGGCGGTCAGTTTTATTGGTAGAGGAAACTGGAGAAAACTACCGACCTATCGGAAGTCACTGACAAACTTTATTACATAATGTTGTATCGAGTACACCTCGCAATGAATGGGATTCGAACTCGCGCCTTTAGTGGTGATAGACACTGATTGCACTGTTAGTTGTTGATACAACTACCATACGACCACGACGGCCCCTGTTCTGTATTTAATAGTTACCATAACATAGATTCTGTTAGACGGATTGAACAGATTATCAAAGACGTAATTTTGCTGGTCGATATAGCATAGACCATCGACAATCCATGGGATAGATCGCAACCTTTTAATTTCTTGTCATTTTAATCTGCAAGGAAATGCTTTCCTTTTTAAAAATTGTTATTTTATTTGAAATGAAAGATACGTATTATTGAATCGATGCTATATCTACCTTTTGTGTCGTGGTTCTTAACTACATTAAACACTGATTCTTAGAGGTTATTTATTTCCTGATGAACTCTTGTTTAGCAAATGCAGTTGCTACTGAAAAACATAAACGCCGTCTTTCAAGCTTTTTAATTAAAGGGTCACAACCGTAAAGCTCTCTTGTGAATTTTGTTACAAAGTTCAACTGGATATGACTTCTATTCGGGTTCTGTTAGATGGTAGGAGAGTGTATGGTATATAATGTAACATGATTTCAATCAGATATATAGGAAAACTGGCCCTATGATATCCAGATGCAAATAGCAATTGACATTATATATAAGTACAAAGAAGCAAACACACAGAATTAGCAAAAAAAAAACGAAACTCAAAGAAGATTTTGTTATTCTATTGTAACTGATCCATTGTGGGATATAGATTTATTTGAAACCACATATACAATAATATCCATGCATCTTTTACCCAAAATACATATTGCTATACGTGCCAGTCAGCTTACTCGCATTTTGATTGCATGGATTGTTAAAGAGGTGTGCGGTACATACGACCTTACTTTATATTTTAAACTCGAACCTAAAGTACAGTGAACTATAGAACTTTTAAACTGTATTACAATCAAGGACTTAAATCTTATACATGTATACGGTCCTTGTTACATGCTGCATGACTAGTGAATGTTAGAATTTTAATGTACATATATGTTCATTAAGTGACAATTCTTCTTGGATTTTAATATACTAGTATATGGTATTTGTGTCTAACATTGTGGACCACAACTGGTGGACAGACTGATTTACATAGTATTGGTATGTGTGTCCTATGTAAGGTGCAAATCTATAGAGGTAAGGCCCTTAATGATTGGCTGTAAAACAGCGGACAGAACTAGTCAAAAGGGTTTAAGATTACTCATGATTACCATGATGTCCTTGTCAGTTGACCCACGGGTGATGAGTGGAGAGTGTCGATGTGTGATCAGCGTGGGTCGCCTCTGATTGCTTAGAAAGTGGTAATTATGAGAGTCTCCAGAACAACCTATTCATTCATAGAATGTACTAATTGTAAGGGAATATTTATTCACAGGCTTGTGTCGATGTATAGCAATGCAATAAATCACGGGACAGAGAAATCATTGGGTAGTCCTGAATACATAAATATCACAATATTAAAGTAAAACCCGTTCACGAAAAAATAAACCGATAGTTTACATTTTTGCTGATTTTTTCATTGAAAGTCTTCTATTTTCCCCCATCACTGACAGTATTTTCTTCTCGTTTACCGTGTGGAAATAACTAATGTAGTGTCAAATCCCTGTGTTTTATATTATTGGCATTAAATCACTATTAAACGTATTTATCATGTAAAACTAGCATGCTTCTTAGAATTTGAATTTTTGAGTTTAACGCCACTTTCAGCAATATTTCAGTTATATCATGGCGACCAGTTTTAGTGGTGGAGGAAGCCGGAGAGAACCACTGACCCTGGGAAAGCAACTGGTAAACTGTATCAATTGCGGCTGCGAGTCGAGTGCACTCTTTTTATAATTTACAAAGTTGGGCGTGAAAGCATGCCGTATCGGTGATAGGCTTGTACTATGAGTTGTTAGATTCAACGACCTAACTCATTGAGCCACCCTTTCCTTTTTAGATCAGTCTATGATATACACGTACGACCACTACGAGTTATCTGCGTTGTTGGTAATCTAAAGCGAGTGGAGAGTAATTCAAAGTAGGTTACTGACGATGGGTTATCTGTTACATTACATGAATTGGTAAATGAAAAAAAATATATTTCGGCTACATCTGCGCAGTACCCAACGTAATTGGCGGAATCTTCAGTTAGTTGAAGGCGGCCCCTTATATTGTAGAAGTAGAAGAGAGTAACTTTTTCCTCTTTGTACTAAACAAGTTGCATTTTCGTGCAATTTAAGCATAAACGATTCTACTAAAAAAAATAATTTTGGGTAATGTAGAAGTTCCTGAATAGTAATTATATCTATTACAGAAAATGTATTAAGAGCCATCAATAATCATGTTGCATCACAAATCCTGTAAACTTTTACTGTAAAATTAATAGTAATTCTGCAAGTTCACAATTGATGTTTGATCTGACAGTATCTCACTTTTCTACTTCACAATTTAAGAACAGATCGAAGTCCACAAGAATTATTTAATTGAGAGGTGTCTTATGAAATGTTCATCTCCCGGATACTGAACTTTAAAAGGAAAATATTGCAATAATGGAGAATAAGGTATGACATGCTTTGACACCACGGCAAATGACTTTTTTTGCTTGTCATTTTTGAAACCTTGTCCCTTACCATTTCCGGTCATCTCATGAGATGACAGGAAATGTAAGGGACAAGGTTTTAAAACCGACAAACAACAGAATTTAGCTAGCCCCCCCCCCCAATTTCCCGGTACACTTCTAACCCCCATCCCCATCTTCCTGTCAACTCCAACAGCTTACCCCCTACTTCCTGGCCCAATTCCAAAGCTCTCCCCTCCTCACACTTTCTGGTCCACTCATACGCTCTGTTAATGGCTCTCCGGGTGACTAGATGGGATGACAATGAAATTAATACTAAATAAATCCAGTCATAACCAGGGCGGCAATGTCAATCTAATTAAAATTATATATTGTATCTTATTTTTTATTCTTAGGCAATAGACTAACATTAGTGTTTCGTCAAACTCCTTAATGGTCTGAACCCTCACAAAGCTAGCGGACCAGATCAGATATCGACTAGATTTTTGAAATCTATGGCATCAGCTTTATCACCAGCCCTAACCATAATTTTTCAGGCATCAATCAATCAAGGCACAGTCCCAGATGACTGGAAATCAACGTTTGTTACACCGTTATTTAAGAAAGGTGACAAAGCAAAGGCACCCAACTACCGTCCCGTCTCTTTAACATCAGTCTGCTGTAAGGTTGTTGAGCACATCATTCACAGCCATATCATTAACCAGCTAGAAACCAACAATATTCTATCCAATCAACAGCATGGGTTCAGGAAAAGAAGATCGTGCGAAAGCCAACTAATCAACACGATAAACGACATATCTAAAGGACTAAATCAAAAGGAACAGATAGATGCTATCCTGCTTGACTTTGGCAAGGCCTTTGACAAGGTCCCCCACCACAGACTTGCCATGAAAATGCAGTATTATGGAATCAGAGGCACCACTTTAAACTGGATACAAAGTTTCTTGGATAACAGACATCAACAGGTTGTTGTAGACAACGTTTCATCGAAGCCAGCACCTGTCACATCCGGAGTTCCCCAAGGAAGCGTCCTAGGTCCGAAGCCAGCACCTGTCACATCCGGAGTTCCCCAAGGAAGCGTCCTAGGTCCTCTTCTGTTTCTCGTTTACATTAACGACTTACCTGGTAGAGTCCAATCAACAACAAGGTTATTTGCAGATGACTGTCTGATGTATAGAAACATCCGGAATACTGAAGACACTGTCACACTTCAACAGGACCTGAACAAACTTCAGAAGTGGGATGAGTTTCAACCCAGAAAAATGTGAAGTGATTCGCATTACCAACAAGAAGAAGATCATACATGGCACTTACTCCATCCATGGCCATGTCCTAAATCAGACAGATCAGGCTAAATATCTAGGCGTGACCATTGACAGCAAAATAACATGGGGTCCGCATATACATAACATCTCGAGAAAAGCAAACAACACCTTGTCATTTCTCAGAAGGAACATCTCTAGCTTCCCGAAAAAGATCCAAAGAAACAAGTTACAAGATCCTTGTCCGCCCACAGCTTGAGTATGCTTCAACTGTATGGGATCACACAACACAGACCCATAACACAGCCATTGAATCAGTACAGCAAAGAGCAGCACGTTTCATCGTAGGTGACTACAGAAGAGAGAGCAGCGTGACCTTAATGCTCCAACAATTACATCTAGAGAGTCTGCAGTCACGCAGACTGAAAGCCCACTGTACAATGATGTACCGAATAGTCAACAACTTGATTGATATAACATCATCTCCACTTCAACCTGTTCAGACATCTACCAGAGGACACACAGAGAAATTCTATCAACCATCCTGTTCCATAAAAAGCTACCAGGACTCCTTCTTTCCAGCCGGTATAGTTCTTTGGAACTCGCTACCACAGATCTTGATTGCTGCTGATTCTCTAGAGGGTTTTAAAGAGAGAATCAGCCTACACAACTTCTAGGCACACCAATTGTTTTTATCCAGTTTTGAACCTGTAACATACGAGTCTGATTTTAACCTTATGTGCGACAATACTCCAGAGGAGTCCGGCACATTACGGAAGAAGAAGAAGAAGAAGAAGAAGAAGAAGAAGAAAAGAAGAAGAAGAAGAAGAAGAAGCTGATAATTGGGGCACTTGTCGGAATCCGTAGGAGTGAAAAAAAAATTAAATTGTCAAAAGAAACCAGTCTCGTATTAATTTTGTTTTATCGATTTTCATTGATTCCTACATCATCCCAAAAAATGGACATTAATGCAGATAAAATTAATTTATAGTTATGAAATATAACACAAATCGAATTTAAACGAGCACATGTCGAATTGCGGATAATTTTCATAGTCATTCCGGTTACATTACGCAATTTTAGAGGCAGTGTCCTTGACAGCCAATCAAATTCTCTTACCGTTTTCTGCAGCTGATATTCTGACGTGCAAAGTTTGACAACTAAGATGTCGACCTCGATTTTGCGCGGAGTTCACACCTTTAAACAAGTATGCATAGAAAACTACAAACATGTTTCAAAATGAATTTGATTGTGAGAAATTATGACAAGTTGTATTTTTTTTGTTAAGGACACAACCACGTATCCTGTTGCCGGTGTTGGCTGTTATCTGACCTCCCACTTTTGTTTGCGCAGACAATGATTGATTGATTGTTGCAAGGTTTGACACTAACTTTTTTTGGTTGACAAACCCTGCAGGATATTTATTGACCTATTGCCATCTTGCTTACGTGAGATATCTAAAGGGGAGGACTGGATTACCCCCCCCCCCCCCCATTTTTGTTAAATGAAACAAAATCCTTCATTCTCAGCTCATTTGGATAACATTAAATAGACCATGTAGAGATAAGTTTTTAATTGGGATTATTTGAGAAAAAAATATCAAAATGTACTGTTTTTACTGTTGAATAGGAAAATGTTGGGATGGGTGGATTATGGTGTTTAATGCCACTTTCAACAATATTACAATTGTATTGTGGCACTCAGTTTTATTGGTGGGGACAAAAATTGGAAGTATACTGTCTTCACCTCATTCCGTGTTATACCTCGTTCCGAGGTATTTTCTCTTTGTGATTTGCGTACCTCCGTTTACGCAGTCGCCGGTCCGAGGATGCAGGTCACGTTTCACTGACGACACGCTTTGTTTACATCACCTACTTTTTGGAAATGCTTGCATTTCAGGTAAGCTTTTGCCGTTTTATTATATATAATAATAAATCTCAACTTCTCCTTCACCCTTATATGCCATCTCATTTGATAAATCTTAAAAACCAACTTGGATATCGTTTATTGAACATGTGAAAACTGATTTGTGTTCGTCTGATATCCAGCTTCCTAGTTACCAATGACAATAAAGTTGCACTTACGGTTGTGCGCAAGAAAATACTATGGAAAATCAGATTAACAATTATGAGAATTTTGTTGTTTTTCGATAATACGACTGGAATTAAAGCAATATACGGCATGAGTGAACAACTTAGAAAAAAAGATCACCGTTGTTTTTTTGGAATTATACCATCATATGTTTCTTCCAACTTCTAAAATATGTGATATTTAAAATGAAAATTGCCAAAAAGTGCATAAAATTTAATCCCAAACAATTAAAAAAAAATCAATTGTTTTTTACATTTAAATCTTTTTTCCATCTAAGTGTGTCATACAGAATTTTAAAAATAATAAAAAAATCTTTTATTTGGTTCAAATATATCTGATATAAATAACCTGCCAAAGCAGTCAAGCATATTAGCCCCAATGGCTCTCCATAACAGGGAATTCCCAGTACATCGGAACGAGGTTAAGGTAAAAAAAGGTCCCATCGGAGAACTGTCAACAATCGATAACTTGAACACGAGGTTAAAACTCCTGTTTTAAAAGGATATTATTATTTTTTTATTAGTTCATAGCATAATATGTTTGTATGAATACAGATTCATTCAAACGATAGGTATCGTATATTTTACAAGGTGTGTTTCCCTAAGACCATCGGAATGAGGTGAACCCAGTATACCGTTGTTTTAAATTTTTTATTGCAGATTGCATCGTCATCTGCAGACTTCATTTGAAGGTCAATGATTGTTATTATAGAAAATGTCATCATCATCTTCATATCGTAATCGGCACTTTCATTAATTCTTCTGTCCTCATCAATCTTATCCGATCCACATCTTAACCCTTTAACACAGCAATGTTACTTTTCCTTTACTTCAAGGATTTATGTGATTTTTAGAACTGATTCCAGTTTCAGTACTGGGGTAAATGGTACTGTAATAGATACTGACACTGTTCTTGCAGAGAAAAATGTAAGGATAAAGTTAAAAAAAATCGACATAAATAATAAGTTAGCTTTTATTCCAAAAGTTAATACATGTAGCTGTAACAGGATACCAATGTTGCTGGTAGTACTAGTGTAAGTGACAAACCCTGTTATTGTTGTTTACCGTAAATTGGCATAAAGCAATATTTCAATTATATTCTTGACTTGATCAAGTGTCACATGTGTACCGGGGAAAATAGTGGAACTGGGATGAACATATTCATAAGGATGATATTTTGATCGACACAAGTGGAAAGCAAGATATTTTTGTCTGAAAATTTTTCTTGCAATAAGCCTCCAATGAAGAGTTCTTATGCAAGTTGTCTTATACATGCATGAAGGAAGCAAATCTTCAAACATGAGGCACTCATTTACTGTTCATGTCCTTGGCCTAGGGACAAATTGTGTATTTGATTCACACTCAGCAAATCCTGGTACGTTTGCCCTGAAAAATGCTTGCCTGCTTGTTTTCCCTAACACATATTTGCCCTTTGGCAATGAAAAAAAAAATACCTGTGTTACTGCTAATGCCTTAAGTCAAGATTTCCGTTGAACTATGACTACTACTTATGTCCAGTTTTGACCCTGTCCATATGACCACTTTACATCACAAATCTATTTACCATTCAACCAACGTTTTATTTAAAAAAAAAATGAAATTTAAATCCGTGAATTATTTACTCTGGAGGGCTCAAGCCTGGCCATTGTATTGCTCATGCCATTTGACATCATCATCAGTAGGATTCTTTACCCCCATGTTAGGACTAGGAGGCATAACAAATCTGATAAAACGTCAGAGCTTCATTTGTTGGTCTCTTGATTCCCCTCTTCCTCATAGAAGCTATACTGTTGATGGTGTCAAACAATGACCACATAGATAATTATCATAATGAGTGGATAAACAATGGCTGGTTTTATGGATTATTAGTGGGCCAGACGGAAATCAGTTACAAATGCTGTTCATACCTGCGACATGTGGGTCTATTGGGCATGTCTGTTTCCTGCTGACAAGCTCACAACTTGTAATGTTGTTTAAGTAAGTAGGTAGGCCTTGAAAAAAACTTAATGCTCCTTGTTTAATGTTTGACTTCATTTCAGAAATATTTGAGCCATGATATGACAAAAAATTACCAGCAAGTCAGAATTATTGGTAACTCTAAATTATGTGAGAGAAAAAAAAGATTGAAAAACACTTCATATTTCCTGAATGACTTGGTGGTTCTAAATGGTCATTAAAATTAAGTGCAATTACTTTGTAATAAGAAAGGCTATGGATGTAAATGAACAGGAGAGAACAAAATTTTACATTACAATGAATTACATGTAGTTATTATTACTGTGTAAAATAAAATACAAATGTACTTGCCCTGTGTCTGTTTTAATGCAGCACTAATAGTATATTTTACCATTATTCTGATATTATATTATACTGTTGTACTTTTGTAGATTGGATGGAATACAAACAGACTTTCAAGGTTGTATGCTACAGGATCTGTTGTAAGTAAATAGTAGTTAATATTGGTTATTATTAAAAATATGTCACAATCATTTAATTTATTTATCTTTCTATAACTTACACTGTATACTATGTATATAGGTTGTTTGGTTGGTTTATAGTACTTAACGCCACTTTCAACAATATTTCAGTTATATTGTGGCGGTCAGTTTTATTGGTGGAGGAAACCAGAGTACCTGGAGAAAACCTGTGACCTCCCGTAGGTCACTGACAAACTTTATCACATAGTTCTATCGAGTACACCATGCCTGAGTGGGATTCGAACTCACAATGTTAGTGATGATAAGTACTGATTGCATAGGTAGTTGTAAATCCAACTACCATTCGATCATGACCAACACGTGTAGTGTTTCCTCGGAGAAATTTAGCATGTTCATTGTTGCAGAATCATGACTTCTCTTTGCAGTACCATTCTACCATCAATGGTCAGGTGTCTATGCTCTTGTCTAACTTGTAAAATTATAGCATTATTTCACCTTAAAATTATGTTTATCATCATGATTTATAATATACATGTAGTAGTAAAATTACAGTATTTGAATTGATATAAATAGTTTTAACAAGGTGAAAAGTAAAATATATGACCTAATATACTTGTATACCCATAATCTATATTTTGTCACCTTTTACAGCCAACCACAAAACTGTTTATAGATGGAAAGTTTGTGGAATCCAAGACAGACAAATGGATTGATGTTCATAATCCAGTAAGTTATTTACATTTCGTTATTTTATTTTGTCCCTTAATAAATTTGTTAAATGGTTTTTTTTTCCTGAATGTTCATACTTTCCCTATAGATTCATTTGTATAAACTTTCATCTTTTAATTCAGACAATCTTGAAGGTTTAATGATTAGTGTGCTCTTCTTAGGATCGAGCCACAGTCATTTCAAACCAAAGACTATAAAATTGATATTTGCTGCTCATATGTTCAGCATGCAGCATTGAGGAGTAAGAACACAGAATGGTTGGCTTGGAATCAGGATATCAGTCGCTCACTCTTTTAGTTCAATGTTGTGTACTAAACAGTAGAGTTGTTTTAAAAAAAACAAAAAGAGTTCATTTTGATTTTAAGAATTGTATACATAAAGGCTTTTTTTCACAGACGGCAGTCACTCCCAAATAATGAAATTTATTCCATTGTATCAGTTTTCCGCTACATTTTGTATTTAACGGTCAGTTTTCATTCTAGACTTTAAAATATCCCCTTATGTGCTCTCAATACTTTATTTAACTGTCAATTATTTCAAAAATATTGTAGCATTACAAAGCAACAGTCATGTTATCCAGATGAATGACCTTCAGGTAACAGTTTAAAAATGAATCCTTACGGGCTGGAATGGTCAATCTGGATTGACGGATATTAAATAAGCGAACACTTGTCTTATACAGTCATTTTTTCCTTTGTCCCCAACAATGACCGTTGAATACAAGTTTGACTGCTTGATGGTGAATGTTTTATTTTTTTTTTAGAAAAGAGTATGAACACATCAATTTAATAATACACTGGGAGACATCCATTTAATAAATACACTAATCTGTCGAAACCAATTCTAGAATAAAGTTGAGGCTTGTGTAATCTAAATCAAAAATAAAGTAGAATCTTGTCTACACAATATATTATTCTCTTGTGTTAAATGCTTGTATTTGAATTTGAATGGATTATCATTATTTTCTTAGGCTACAAATGAGGTTGTGACAAGGGTACCAGAAGCCACACAAGATGAGATGCAAGCTGCCGTTGATTCATGTAAGAGAGCATATGAAACCTGGTCAAAAACAACTGTATTAACACGTCAACAAGTCATGTTTAACTTCCAGAATCTCATTAAAGACAATTTAGTAAGTCTATTTTTAAACTAATGTTCTTATCTGTTTATTCTATTAAAATTTTAATTAATATAGAAAAGTTTCTCATAGACTCTCAATTTACAATATTATTCACCAGACTTAATACTTTTTGAATAATTTTGTTCTCGTCTGACGAAACTGAAGGCTAGAGACGCTAGACATAGGTATTGCTTTTCCGTCTCTGGCTGCGGTGACGGCAGTAACAATGTAATGTTTTTATGATTAGATCAGCTTCTCTATTACCATACAACATGGACTCGCCATATATGGTCCACACATTGATCATAAAGGGTACACATCAGCCAGGCATGTGTCACCTGACCTTGATCTCAATATCACATGTAAAATAAATCTGATTTTAATTGAACCATATATTTATCAGAATTGTAACCACGACTACAAAGAAATATGTAAAAGAACATAATGAGAAAATAAAAAAAATATCTTCTTATAAACTACAGATAAATGATACTCAAATAGATTGATTGATTGGTGTTTAATGCCAACTTTGGCAATATTTCAGCTATATTGTGGCATTAAATAATCGGCTGAATCACAATCAGGTTGGAATTCACTACTAGCTACATTCAAAAACAGATATCTTTTACATCTTCATAGATACAAGACTGAGTGTGGTCTCATTTAAAAGTTTATACTCTAAGCTTTCTAAAACACTATCACATTACACAATTGCTCTGATTTTGTCATCCAAAATGTGGCTTCGAAGACAAAATATATCATGTTTTTAGGGTGTGATTTATGTCAAATCTAAAGCAATGATTTTGCTTAACAACAGAAAATCTTGTCACAAGCTTTAAATAATTTACTATGGGGTTGTTTACTTTCTGCACTTCAAGCCATACTTTACAGGTTGAAATTTGACTGACAATTGACAGAGTTATTGCTGAATTAGTCTCGCCACCCATGTGTGATATTTTCTTTTTTTTTAAGGGGTGTTAGTTATATCTGCATGATTAGAAATACAGAGTAGTTATGGAGTTACTAAATAAGTAAATTTTATCATTTAAGAGATTTATAAACCAGAAAAATCTTATTAACATTTCCTAATCAACTATATTTTATCCAAAAAATTACTATGAAAAGTGCTTATTTTATGTAGAGTCCGTAGGCCCTATTTTTGTAAAGCTTCATAAGCTTTATTCAGTCATGAAATTTAACACATCTTCTTCCATATATTGTATGTCCAAAAAAGAGTTACTGCAGAAAAAATTGTGGAAACCACACATTTATTAAAATTTTGGAGCAGAATTTTCTGTTTTAGTATCAATGTAGAGTCTGTAGCCCTCAAATTTCACAACATCAATATCTAATATAAGAAGTTGTATTTCTACTTTGTCTTAATATATTTATTTCTTTGGCAAAGTTAACATGAAATAACAAATTTAGAACCATAATATAAATTTTGTTAAAGAACTAAGTAATTAATAGTTGATATCTGACTAAACTTTCTTTGCTGATTTTAAATTTCTTTATTCAGAAAATGGTTAAATATCATTTTTATGGTAGCACTTCAACAAGTGTATTTGTGTGTTAATTCAAATTCACAGTTTAAAGTACATAAATTACTTATTTGTTTGATAAAAACTCCAGAAAGAAGTATTTTGAGTAGGGCTACGGACTCTACAATTAATTTAAAATTCATGAAGATTTTGCATTTAAGTACATATATAATGGAAACAAGAAGAAATAGAAATAAACTGATGTTTCAAATGAAGAGGAAGAGCCAAAAAGTGAAAAATTGACCAAAAAAAATCTGAAAAAAATGAGAAGATACAGATCAAAATTCAAATGTAAGATCTGATGCAGCAAGGCTGAATAAAATGAGAAAGAATAATTGAGAGTGCAAGAAGGTTAAGAGAGCTCTTCAGAAGCAAGCCATTCAAAGTGGAATCACAAAACTAGAAAAAAAACATCAAGATGCAAAGAAACACTTAGATGAAAAGATACAGACAAAAAAAAGAAAACAAAGAACAGAAAAACTAAGACTTAAATGAAGAAAATGACCAACTTGATGATTCACTCCTTAAAGATAAACGAAAAACAAAGAATTGCAACAAGAAAATTGATGAAAATAAAGTTACAGACATCCAATGATAAACCAATTACATCTCCTATTAGTAGATTCACCATATACTGCCAAGCTAAAAAGGTAAAAGAGATTTTGCCCAAAAAAACCTGTAAAAAAAAGTTGCAGTGATTGAGAAACTCATTGATTCTCCTTCTACCTCTGGTTTTCTAGAGAACAGAGGAGTAATAGTAGGTAAAGATGTAAATAAAAAACTAGAAATAGCAGATGGCTATGTGAAAACAGTAAGAAAGGGTATCTCTATCTCAGACCTAAAGCTAACCCAGCCAATCGATGAGAAAGTAAAGTATATACTACATTTGTACAAACAGCACTCATGTCAATTAGTAGAAAATATAATATCCGACTCATACTAGATATTGGGAAACACCACAAAAGAGGAAATCAGTGGACAACCTTAGAGGAGATTCAGAACAGACAGAGAAGAGAAGACAGAGTAACAGATGATGTAAGGAGAAGAAGAATCAACTTCTGTTTGTCACCAGATATAAGTAGGAAGTACCAAATAAGAATGAAGTTCTGAAGATAAAAGAAAGCAGAAATGTTGAATTGGTACAGAAACATATCATGTCTGTAACTGTAGTTGAAACATATAGCAGATACAAAGTAAAGTTTTCAAATGATAAAATTGGTTTGATTCTGTTCAGAAAACCTCAAGTTAAACAATGCATGAAGTATCTGAAGCTTGCAGGTCAGGTCTATGTCAAAAATGTTGTAATGCAACTCTGAAGGCTGAAGATCTGCAAAAAATGTCTGTACATATTTAAATTAGAGATGTAAAGACAGACAAAACCTGAATATCTGAATTAACCTTATGTGAAAACACAGAAGATCCACAATTTCACAAGAATGTAGTTGCCTAGAGTGCAAATGTAACAGCTGTGGAACAGATATTTTAGATACACATTATACAAATCTGATTGAAAAAAGCAAAGAAGAAAGCAAAAGCATAGAATATCACAATGTAGTTATGATAGTTATTTGATATAGAAACACTTTTGATAAGCTTTTTTCAAAGTTAAAGTTATTTTGGTAGAGTCTGTAGGCCTTTGACAATGCTTATATCTTTTGGCTAAGATAACTTTTCCTCCCATATTACTATACTTTAGATATGAGTCAATCATGTTGATGTTACTATTTTAATCTTTTATTTTGTGTTGGTAATTACTGCTCTTTTGGTGTTTGTAATATGTTTAGTCCAAATTTAATAAGCCAGTTGCAAATGTGTCCACTTACATTTTTTTGTACTTGTTGTATAAGAATGTATATTTTTTTTCTTTTCTACCAGACCTTTAGTACTTTAGCAACTATAGATTTACATTAAAGTTAAATGGTCAATTTAGGTATTACTACCTACTTTATAATAATTACAAGAAACACATGAATTTGGTAGAGTCCGTAGGTCCTTGAACACCACTTTTTTTATTAAGAATTTTTTTTATTCATGATAAGATATCAACAAAAATTTGTGTTACATACTATGGCAGCATGTACAATGTCTCTTTTAAGAATGAAATATCCATTTACTTGTGGGTTTTTTCTGAACTAGCTTATTTGAAAAATTTTAAATAAAAAATAATTGCTTTCGGTTGCTATTCAAATACCAATTTTTTTTCCAAAAATGCTACATACTTATCTTTTTTTTATTTTCTTGAAAGTTTTGATGTTTTTCTAGTTAACCTATTTGATTTTGTTGCTTAAAAATAAAAGTTTATTGAAAGTTAGTTCTGTGATTGTGTTTTGTGTAGAGTCTGTAGGTAGGTCTACTTGCAGTTATATAAATGAGCATTTCTCAAAAGTGCCTGCATGATTTTTTATAAAATTTCCAGATATTATGCCAGAAATGTAGTGCTTGCAAATGAGGTAAATCTTGAAAGTCTAGGATAAAGTTGATGTTTGACCTAATGTGACACAAAATAGTCCCACCTGATTGTGATTCAGCCGAATAGATAATTTAAAAGCCATGCGAACTTTATAAGCTCAGGTTCCTCTAGGTAATTAAACCAGAACTATGACATTATTGAGGATTTTGATGTTCGGAAATGAAAAACAAATTTCAGAAGTAAAATGGTTTTACTTTGTGTTAATGTGTTACTAAGATACAGTGAAACCTGTCCAAACCGAACCCTGAATAAACCAGTATCCTTTATAAACCTGTCTAAACCGAACCCTGAATAAACCAGTATCCTTTATAAACCTGTCCAAACCGAACCCTGAATAAACCAGTATCCTTTATAAACCTGTCTAAACCGAACCCTGAATAAACCAGTATCTTTTATAAACCTGTCTAAACCGAACCCTGAATAAACCAATATCCTTTATAACCCTGTCTAAACCGAACCCTGAATAAACCAGTATCCTTTATAAACCGAACTTTAAATAAAATCCCAATGTGGGAAATCTTTTGTAATTCAACCTGTATAAATCAACAACTGTCTATTATGAACACATAAGTTGGTCCCAAAGGTTGTTTGGTTTACACAGGTTTCAGTGTATTAGATGATATTCCTCTTTTACAGAAAGACATAGCTAAAAATATAACATTAGAACAAGGGAAGACCTTGGTAGATGCTGAGGGTGATGTCACAAGAGGTTTACGTAAGTTGATAATGAACCCTGTTATTTATCAATTCTATGCATCTTTGTTTCACTCATGGTCATATTTATCAAATAAACTGAATGTTGTGGTAAATTTATCTATTACCCACATGAAATATTTTTATGCATTCACCTCTAGGCATCGGGTGCATTAAGTTTTACCCATATCTGTACGTCCTACATTTGGTTTCCTCTAAATAAGCTAAATTCCCCTTTAAGCAAATCAATTGAAATTTATACCTAAGGTCAGGTACCATAACAGGAAGGCACAGCATGATATAACTGAAATACTGCTATGTTGGCATTCGATTTGGGACTTTACAACTTTTTCCATTTTGGAGTTATACCCCTGTTTACTTTTGCTGGAATCGGAAGCATTTGTGTTCTATGAACACATTCTTCCATTTTTTGTTCATTTATTTTGTAACAAACACCCATTTTCCACTGCAATATTTCAGAATGTGCTATGTTCATAACAATTACATATTTGTATCAATTTATGCAGATTTCATAGGAGGGTTTTTTTTAGGATAAAAAATTTGTAAACAAATGGTTGTTTCTAAAATTATTCATTCAGATATTTATCGTTCTTATGTAAGAATATTTTTGAAAAATAAGATCTTGCTTAGGATAAGGTTAAAAATAGTACCTCAGTGTAACATGATAATTTTGTCTCTTCCAGAGGTTGTAGAACATTGTTGTAGTATTACCTCCTTACAGCTTGGAGAGACATTACAAGGAATAGCTAAGGACATGGATACAATGAGTTATAGAATACCATTAGGAGTTACTGCTGGGATTACTCCTTTTAACTTTCCAGCTATGATACCTTTATGGGTAAATATATTCACATATAATCACACCATATATTTAGCTGTATATACAACAGGACTAATGATTGGTCAAATAGCATCATATGACTTTAAAGGTAAACACTGAACAGTCATTGATCCTGTTGTATGTGTATTTACACCAGGACAAATGGATCATGGTTTCGATCCTTGGTAAGACTGAAATTTGTTTTTGTTGCTTCTCCACTAAGCAAGCTGTATTAAGGAGAGAGAGTAAAGACTGGTTTGCTTGGACTATAAAAATCCAACTAAGCGTGTTGGTCTAGTACAAAGCGGACCTCATTATCATCTCATTGAAAATTATCTTGTTCTTGTCATGATATTGCTAAAAAAAAATTGCTCAGTTGGTGTTAAACAACAATCACTCACTCAGTGATTGATCAAATAGCATCATGTGACTTTAAAACAGAACATTGTGTCTACATCTAGATGCAGAGTCCTTGTATCTTTTATATGGAATGTTTCATTTGTTCTGAAATTTCTTAACACTCCATATCACTTCTTGGAAGCAATTTATTATTCACATGAAGTTGACATATGAAGGGAAATAACTCTTCTGAGAGATGTGTAAAAAGTTTGAAAAATTAACAAAATTATTATTTTTGGAATAAAATGTTTAAATATAGTAAGTTATATTATGTTTAGATGTTTCCTTTGTCCCTTGTCTGTGGTAATACCATGGTAATGAAACCATCAGAAAGAGATCCTGGAGCCTGCATGATGTTGGTGGAGTTAGCTAAGGAAGCTGGGTTACCTGATGGAACTGTTAATGTAATACATGGAAAACATGATTGTAAGTTGCTTGTATCATGTTGATGGTAACAATCTATAGAAAAATATTAGCCTTTTCTCAAAAACTTCAAACATGCTTGAACTTAGGCAGTGCTTAAGTAAACCAAGTTACTGATGCAGGCTCAGATGAGCCTCTATATAGCTCTTGTTGGGACACCTGGCATTTAGAGCCATGTGATGTATAGTATAGTCACATACAAAAATGTATTTGTTTTGTAATGTCTTAAAAATTAATTTTAGATATGGTCTTTGATCTGAGATCCAAGTTGGGCGATACCACACAGTATATATTAACATTGGAATTTATGGAAAAAAGATAAATATTTTTTTTAATCTTTTCAGAAACTATTGGTACTGAAATGTCTGAAGGAAAACTATACATGAATGAATCATTGAATAATCCTATACAGTCTTTTTTGTATCAATTGGAACTTCAAGATGGTGGTCATAACAGTACAAAGTTTAACATTAGCTCCTAAAATGGGAAAAGATTTAAAAAATCTTCTAATCATACATAACCTATTATTATCCCCCCGCGATAGTGGTGAGGGGATCTAGTAATAGCGGCCGTCCATCTGTCCGTCCATCACACTTTCTTGTTTACGCGATAACTTGAGTAAACATGGATAGATTTGAATAATTTTTTGCATGTGGCTTGTAATTATCATTATCTTGGATGGGATTTAACATGGAAATATTTGAAGCAAGGGTTTTGAGGGGAAATCTTAGTTTTTGGTTGAAAAATCACCAATTTTGAGAATTGTGTTTTGTTTACGCGATAACTTTAGTAAACATGGATAGATTTGAATAATCATTAGCATGTCGCTTGTAATTGAAGCAAGGGTTTTGGGGGGAAATCTTAATTTTTGGTTGAAAAATCACAAATTTTGAGAATTGTGTCTTGTTTACACGATAACTTTAGTAAACATGGATAGATTTGAATAATATTTTGCAAGTGGCTTGTAATTATCATTATCTTGGATGGGTTCTTACATGGAAATATTTGAAGCAAGGGTTTTGGTGGAAAATCTTAGTTTTAGGTTGAAAAATCACCAATTTTGAGAATTGTGTCTTGTTTACGCGATAACTTTAGTAAACATGGATAGATTGGAATAATGTTTTGCATGTGGCTTGTAAGTATGTTATACATTAAGACTGCAAGGCTGCTTTCTATAAATATATAAAACTAAATATTATGCAAGTGCGGGGGGATACGTCAGGCGGTTCTTTTATTGAACTTACTGAACCTGAACTATATATCATTGGTCAATGGATTTTCTTTAAGAAAAGGTTTTGATTGTTTGTTTTTTGTTGTTGTTTGCCAGAAATTGGAGATGGAAGATGACTGCCACAACATATGCCGATGGAAATCCAGGTTCTGACTTGGGACAGGCATAAAAATGTGGCTGGATTAAGCAGGTTAATGGGATCCCAACTTGATAATTTGATTTCTAATGGCAATACAGATATAAACAAACAATAAAAAAACATGTACAAATTTGCTTCCTCTCTAAAAGACCACACTATCACAAAAATCAATGACAACATAAACATGGGCAGTGCAATAACGGGATCAGTGCATGTTCCTAGTTAACTGACGAGTTAAGAAAGTAGAATCTGTTGGTTAATGTTGAAATTAGATATGTTGATATCATTTGTCGATAGAAATGTAAAAAGAAAAACAAGAAAAAGATCAAAATCACTATCAGTGTTTTGTTCTTTTTAGTTTTAATAGTTAAGAAATACTTATAATCCAGTCAGTATTTTCAGGATGATATCAAACACAAGTTATTTTAATGTGTTCTGATTTTAGCTGTGAACTTCATCTGTGACAACCCAGATATTAGAGCCATTTCCTTTGTTGGGTCTGATCAAGCTGTAAGTTATCAATTCTCATTATTATAACTTTTTACTGTATAAAAGTAATAAAACAATTTGTGGACAAGGGAGATAATCCAATGGACAACTGCAAAAAATATAATGGGAATTGAGACAATAGGTTGTCACCCGGTTGTATTGATGCCACCTACAAACAGGAAATGTGTGGAAAATATGTTTTTGTGTCAGTTCGGTACCCATATTTATATGTTTTATTACAGAAATTATTTGTTGTCTGCTACAAATCAAAATATTCAAAGTTTTCTGTGAACTGAATAGAATTATGGAATAAAATCAGGTTGGGAGGGCATCAGAATGTGAAATTCAAATGTACTTAATGTCAAGTTTTAAACATGGCCTTCTAAGAGTAGTTTTGGTATAATAAAACATTTATTGCTTTCATATGCAGTGAACATCAAGTTGTCCACTCTCAAGAGGTTGTTTTGTCTCTGTCTAAATCCCTATGAGGAAAACAACCCCCTTTTCAGATATTAATCTTCAGCAGCAACACCACATATCATTAAATATTAAAATGTTGTTACAATTACCCACTAGGTGTCACTACTCTGGTATATCAAGGTCTTCATGTTGTTTTTTTACAGGGAGGTTACATATATGAGAGAGGATCTAAACATGGAAAGAGAGTACAATCTAACATGGTAAGTATATCTATAGTCAAAATCTTACTACACCAATACCCACACCCCTTATAAGGCTATCCCTCTTATCAGGCTAGATTTCAGATGCACTGAGACAGTAAAAAAAATAGTATTAAAAATTGCCCCACACCCCTCTTATCAAGCCATATTTCAGATGCACAGAGACAGTAATATAATACTATTTAAGCTTGTCCTTTCAAGAGAAGCCAGCCCTCTTATAATGTCATTTTTATCGTAGCAGAAGAGGTGGCAGTATAAAAGGACAGAATACTGTATAACCAAAATATTTCGGGTGATTGTAAAACAAGAAACGAAACACAACAGAAACGAAACAAGATAAAGTGGAAATGAAACGACAAGGGTGATTGTAAAACAAGAAACGAAACAGAAACGAAACAAGATAAAGCGGAAATGAAACGACAAGGGTGATTGTAAAACAAGAAACGAAACAAGATAAAGCTGAAGCAAAATGAGACACAACAGAAACGAAAGGAAACCAAAAAAATCATCAATAAATAAAAAAAAACAAAAACAAAAACAAAACAAACATTAACGAAATGATTTTTTTTACATGAGACAACAATCCACAATATGCCAGTGGCAGATTGAAAACCCTTTAAAATTTACGGGACGATTTGGCTATGGAAGACAAAAATAATCAAGATTTCATATCAAAAAGCTCACCACTTTCCTGCTTCTTGTGTGTTATGTAAATTTCTGAGATTCATAGAAAAGAAGAAATATATTTGATTGATACCAAATCCCCTCTCCAGGAAGCGACGGTCAACAAAGTCGCCCCATGGTCTTCAATACGGTGGAAACCCATGCCATGAAGCGATCTCCAAGTAGCCCATGAAACAACACAGTCTACACCACTCGATATCTATTTGTGAAGTTAAATTAAAGATTCTAATGGAAACACACGAACTACTGGGGAGATTACCAGTTTGTAGAAATAAACTTTTTTTCGGTTTCGTTTCTGCTTTATCTTGTTTCGTTTCTGTTGTGTCTCGTTTTGTTTCATTTCGTTTCTTGTTTTACAATCACCCAAATATTTCAAATAACTTCTAATTAGAATATTTTAAGGATGTCTCATTTCATGGTGATCTGTATCTCCTCTTTACTTCCTGTGAAATTGATTTTTTTTTATTTTGACTTTGTCACCATACACATTTCTGAAAAAAAAACTCCCAAATATTCATCTAGTAAAGTATTTGTTTATCTAACATGTAATATGTATTTTAGGGTGCCAAAAATCACGGAGTTATTATGCCAGATGCCAACAAAGAAAACACATTGAATCAGGTACATTTAATTATATAGACATAAACAAAAGTTCTTCAGTTGTAATGTACAAGATATAGACATTAGATGTATGTCTTGCTAGTTGCATCAGAGTTGAGCAATATTTCTTTCTTGACTTCACAAAATAAGAGCAAATGGTCATATTTTGATATGATCTATTTATAAAAGAAAAAAGAAAGAAAAAGAGATAGTTTTCTATTTTGACCCTGTAACTTTCATTAGGATTATTGGTATTTAATGGGAATTTCAAGAATGTATCAGTTATATAAAGATTGTCAGTTTTATTGCTGGAGAAAACTGAGGTATTGAATAGAACCACTGCCCTTTTATAATTAACTGATATAAAGTATCACATAATATTTCTGTTGAATAAAACTTGCCATAGGTGGTAGTCAATCTTAATTCCTAGTGGTAATAAGCACTGATTACTTACATAGATATCAAGAATGATGTTAAACAACTACCATACGATCATGAAACCAATGACCCCTAGAAACAATTATATTGATAGCCTATGTACAAAACAGAGGCTATGTTTCTTCTCCATGATAACAGAACATCACCTCTGACACACTTGAAGGAGAGGTTTCTGGATAACAAGATGGCCGACAGAGTTTACTCCAACATTTTACCAAACTAAATTTGGTTGAAAATTGTAAATTAAAGCCAAACCATCAGCCAATTTTAAATCTTATGAGATATGGAGAAATGAAAGTAGAACCATGTTTACATAAAAAAGTGGATAGCAGAACCATGTTTACATAAAAAGGTGGATATTATTAAGAAATGGCAGATGTGAAATTCTGACGAAGAAAGAATGTTGCTTCTGTTTCAGAGGTTGATTCATAAATTGTTCTTTAGACTCTTTATCAAGTCATTTTGTATCTGCCAACTCGCAATAACCCTTTCAGTATATTGAAATCTATTGCAGGTGTTACTAACTAATGTCGAAGTAAAATTGAACTTATTTTATTTGTTGAAAATACTCTATTACATTCTACTGTTGTTCTGGTTTTTTATTTTTCTCTTAATATTTTTCTGTAGTCAATGATAAAAAACAGTTTTTAGAATAATTTCTTATTCATTGTGAAAATAAATCCTGTGCCGGTTCATAAATATAAGTAAACAGAATAGACTTAACGATACAAGTAGATGACTGCTTAATATAGGTGACCTCTTGTGTAGGTTTGACTGTACATAGTGTTTAACACAAATTTTTGTACTGTTGTATACTTTTATTTGTTCATAGTTGATAGGAGCAGCTTTTGGAGCAGCAGGACAGAGATGTATGGCTTTATCTACGGCTGTATTTGTAGGAGAAGCTAAAGAATGGATACCAGAACTTGTAGAAAGAGCAAAAAAACTCAAGGTTAATGGGGGTAAGTATATATTTGTATTATATTGACAGTTAAGAAATAATTCATGGCAGGCATAGAGTTGTGCAAATTCACACATGGGCTGAGCCTTTATATTCTAATTTTACCCTGAGCGATAGTGAGGGGTAAAATCTAAGAATATAAAGGCCCAGCCCATGTGTAAATTTGCACAACTCTATGCCTGCTATGAATTATTTCGATTCTAATAGGACAAATATGGTAATTTTTAACCTTTCGTGAACTGTATACACAAGGCATTTGGTGGCTGTTCCATTTACCTCCTCCAGAAATTTTGAATTATTTGTTTTTGAACGAGATATTTTAAAACAATAAAACAATATTTTAAAAAGCTTACCTTGAAAACTTATTTTAGTTAAATTGTATCAAACTTGAAGCATATACGAAGCCAAATAAAATCTTTACGTTTCAAACTGGAAGTCTTCATATGACGCCAATGACGTCATGTTGAAGTTATGTTCCAAAGTTGTCAATAATATTTCGTGGATTTTTTTCAGTTTACAATCGTATGTGTATTGTATGAGGCTCTCCTTGGGTATTTCTTTAATAGTATTTAGCGTTGAAAACAAACACGATGTCCAAGAATAAGAATTATAAGGATTAAACACTGTGTTTTTAGGAAATTATGTATGTATAAACTCCGGCAGCTCACTCACAAAATTTCACAGCGGGAGTCACATTGAACAGCCAGATTTGTTGTGTACCACACTTGCACTAAATATAGAGATATTGAGTAATATCGTGTGTGCCATTTTATAGACGTCATATTAGAATACATTATAACGCATGTGATGGCAAGATACAGGTTTTAATGAGATTGCCTGGTTCCTATTTTTATCTGTGGGATATACCCTTTTCTTATCCCTTGGATAAAGTAGTCAATTTTTTAGATGAAGATTTTTTCAATTCAACGATATACATCAGTGTCTTGGGATTATTTTTAATGTAAAAAAAATGTATTTCATAATAAAATATATAGACTGTATCTTGAAATGCTACTACAACAGTGATAACTGCCTGTACAAATTTATTTGACCCACATTTTGCATGACACTGCATAAAGGAGTGAGAACTGAGAAAAAGAGTCTCACCGAAGTTAAGTAAACATGTAATGCTATTGAATTTTCTACAAGTGACATCATTCAATAAATGCCGAAGAAGCCTTTTTTTAAGGGAAATAACTTTTCTGTTAAAAGTGCACAGCTGTCATTTATGCTCCGTTTTCGTAGTAGTGGGAAATATAATAAAACTTTGTTGAATCGACAAGATTGGGAAATCTCAGCTACTATTGGATCTTGTACTTTTACCAGTGCTAGATTCTATTAATCTTTGAAAATCATATCACCATAACATAAAGTTAAGTCATCTTTTGTATGTTAGACTAACTTTTAAGACCACTTGGTCTGAAGGACTGTGTGAGTTATTGTCATCATTGTGTCTATTGGCAGCATCTTACATTAAAGTCTTCTCTTAAACTGGAGAGTCAAATGGAAAGAAATTTTACATGAATGTTTCTTGGGTCGACCTCATCAGAATTTGTGATTTTGTTGCCGATCAAAAATTCAACATGGCTGTCAGAGTGAATTTATATGCAATTTTATATGAGAGATCAAGTTTTGTTTTCCAAAAATTACCTAGTGGTTTGAAATTAAATATGGTATGAATTATCCTGGTGTGGTCCTTTACATAATCTGTGATTTGTGTGCCAATTTTAAATTCAAGTTAGCTACAACTGCAGAAAATAGTTTGTTGTAGACCAAATTGGAAAAGGAATGAAAGCTTTTTCTTAGAAACTACAAAGAAAAAAGTTCACAGCCCATTTTTATGATATCACTCGCATGTATGATGTAAACCATAACAGGGTTTCTGCAGATCTACCACGCTGTAACATATCAATAAAGGGGAGCAAGTTAGAGATATGATTTTAATCAGAGTATGTTGGTACTTGATTTTAATATTGTACAAGATCTTATTTAGAAAATAATTACTTCTCTATATTATTTATTTTCCTATGCTATGCTACGATTATTGTTTAGAAAATAAACTTAATTCTTAAAATTAACCATGGACATTACATAACTTCTAATTTCTTTAATTTAGGAACAGAACCTGATGCTGATTTAGGTCCCTTGATTTCACCGGAGGCTAAGAATAGAGTGTGTGAACTGGTACAGAGTGGAATAAATGAAGGAGCTCAACTTTTATTGGATGGAAGAGATATTAAGGTCAAAGGTTATGAGAAAGGCAACTTTGTTGGCCCAACAGTACTTCATTATGTTAAGGTAATAAAGGAGTAATTCATTTTTGAAGAAAAAAAATAATTTAATATAATGCAGACAATGATATAGAAAAAAATATATTTGAACAATTTATAATATGACCCTGGACCTCGATATGGGGTATGGTAATCTATTTTCATGCTTTTTTAGCTCACCTGACCCAAAGGATCATGTGAGGTATTGCCATCACTTGGCATCCGTCGTCCGTCCGCTAACTTTTTCATATTTTAATCTACTCCTCTGAAACAACTGGGCCAAATGGAACCAAACTTGGCAGAAAACATCTATATAAGGTCCTCTATAAAGTTTCTTCATTTCGTCCCATTCCGCCAATAAATATGGCCGCCAAGGGCAATTCTTGTTTCTGATTGGCTAATGTTAAAAAAATCTTCTCCTCTGAAACTGCTTGGCCAAATGGAGCCAAACTTGGCAGGAAGCATCTATGTAAGATCCTCTATAAAACTTCTTCATTTGGTTCCATTCGGCCAACAAACATGGCCACTGTTACTAAAAATAGAACATATGGTAAAATTGCAGGTTTTTGAGTAATAACTCAAAAACCGTTAATAATATCAAAAATCTGACATGGGGTAAAAATGATCAGCACAGCAAGATCTACCTACCCTGCAATTTTGAAGTAAATCTGATTACCCATCTTGGAGTTATTGCCCTTTTTTCGTCAAATTTTAAAATTTTTAATATTAGGCCATACAAAGTTAATTTCGTCCTTTATTTCAAAAACTATAAGAGATAGATGTTAAGTTTAAATTGCAAAAATGTGCANAAACAACCGCATCCGTTTTTCTCTTATATCGCGTGTTCGGTGAAACGCTTAAAAACGCATCATGCTTAAATGAGATTTAAAGCATCGCTATGACAATGTATAAATAAAAAACGTGTTTCCGTTTGACATTTAGACAAAATGTCAATAGTTTCTGTGCAAATTAGGCACAAATGTTTGCCAGTTTTACCAGGAAACATAATAGGGGGCTTCTCCGAAGCTTGTACCTTATTGGAATTGCTTACGGAGATAAAAAAAAATGGTATGTTGGGACCAGCGGATTGGACGTTTCCATAAAAATTAACCACTTGTGATGTTTCTGCCACCATCGGAAGAAATAAAATTGAAATTTTCAATAAAGTAATGAAAAGATTTATACATTGCCATATTTTTCACACAAAAAAAGAAGAAAAAAATGCCTCCCTCATCACTTTTTACAGCAGTAAAAGGATAAAAAAAAATGCCGCCCTCCCTCATCAATTTTGACAAAAAAGGGCCTGAGAACCAAGTAATTAACTTTGCATGGCCTTATTAGTCCTTTATTTCAAAAACTATAAGAGATAGATGTTAAGTTTAAATTGCAAAAATGTGCATCATTTCAAGATCTACCTACACTGCAATTTTTAAGTAAATGCCATTACCTATTTTGGAGTTATTGCCCTTTTTTCATCAAGTTTTTAAAATTTTAATACTTTTCATCCTTTATTTCAAAAACTATAAGAGATAGATATAAAGTTTAAATTGCAAAAATGTGCAGCATACCAAGATCTACCTACACTGCAATTTTTAAGTAAATGCCATTACCCATTTTGGAGTTATTTCCCTTTTTTCATCAAATTTTCAAAATTTTAATACTTTTCGTTCTTTATTTCAAAAACTATTAAGAGATAGATGTTAAATTTAAACTGCAAACATGTTCAGCATGTCAAGATCTACCTACACTGCAATTTTGAAGTAAATCCCATCACCGTTTTTGGAGTTATTGCCCTTTTTTCCCATCAAATTTTTAAAATTTTAATTCTGTTAGTCTTATATTTCAAAAACTATAAGAGAGAGATATTAAGTTTAAATTGCAAAAATGTGCAGCATGTCACGATCTACGTACCCTGCAATTTTTAAGTAAATACCAGTACCCAATTTGCAGTAATATCAAATTTTCAAAATGTTAATACCTTTTGTCCTTTATTTCAAAAACTATAAGAGATAGATGTTAAGTTTAAACAGCAAACATGTTCAGCATGTCAAGATCTACGTACCTAGCCTGCAATTTTAAAGTAAATCTGATTACCCATCTTGAAGTTATTGCCCTTTTTTCATCAAAGTTTAAAAATGTTGCTTTTCATCCTTTATTTCAAAAACTATAAGAGATAGATGTTAAGTGTAAACTGAAAACATGTTCAGCTTGTCAAGATCTACATGCCCTGCAATTTTGAAGTAAATCTTAATACCCGTCTAGGAGTTATTGCCCTTTTCTCATCATTTTTTAGCTCACCTGGCCCAAAGATATTATCTTTTATGCATAAATATAGAAAACAGTTAAGGTAATGATTATCTCCCTTTGAAATTTGCTTCAGTATCATTCTATTGTCAGGTGAGCGATACAGGCTCAGTGGGCTGAGCCTCTAGTTGTTAATATTTATCAATTTTAATTACAGCCAGAGATGAAGTGTTACACAGAAGAGATTTTTGGTCCAGTATTAGTCAGTATGGAGGTTGATACTTTAGATGATGCCATAAAAGTCATTAATTCCAATCCCTATGGTAACGGGACAGCTATCTTTACAACAAATGGTGCTGTAGCTAGAAAATTTACAATGGATATTGATGTTGGACAGGTATAGATATGAAACAATATGAACTGCATAGATGGTTTAATGGTTAACATGATCACCTCGAGTGTGGTAGATTGTGGGTTTGGCCCTCGGTCGGGTCAAACCAAAGACTATAAAATTGGTATTTGTTGCTTCTCCACTAAGCACACAGCATTAAGGACTGGTTGGCTCGTAATCAGAATAATTTGTCAGAGTGGAGCAACATGTCTACTCATGGACTGTTGTTTCAGTGAACTAGCATTATAATAATCAAACTAAGCGTGTTGGTCTAGTACAAAGTGGATATCAGCTCATAGAATGTAACTTGTTCTGACTATGATATAACTGAAAAAGTGCTCATTTGCCGTTTAAGCAACAACCACTCACTCAAGCAAATTGTGCCCCTCAGATAAGACATTTTATAATATAGATAGGTGTGAATTATGGGGATTTATCCGTGAAATAAATTCCTGTATCTCACATGTGAAATATCACTTTTTTCCCGCCCGAACTACTTTTACACAACTATAAGTGTGGTGTGTTACGGTGAATACACATACGATTGTAAGCTGAAAAAAATCCGTGAAATGTTATTGACGACTTTGGCACATAACCAACATAACGTCATTGACATCATATGAAGACTTTCAGTTTGAAACGTAAAGATTAGACGTTATTTGGCTTCGTGTACGCTTAAATTTTGATCAAATTTAACTAAAATAAGTTTTCAAGGTAAGCATTTTAATTATTTTTGTGCATTGTTGTAAATATGACATCTGGGATTTCACATTTTCAAGATGGCAGATCCTTCCATCTGAACCCCCTTAGTATCATTGCTCGTAGATTTATACGCGTGGAATGAAATATACAAATAAAAAAAAAAATTATATAAGACATTTTGAAAGTCTATATAATAGACAATATAACTAAATCATACATTTGGAATATCAAAATAAGACCACTCGTGACCGAATATGCATTAATGATTAAACTCGTGGACGGAACAAGTTCTGCCCACTCGTTTAATCATTATGCGTACTTCGGTCACTCATGGTTTTATTTATTTTGATATTCAAAATCTACAATTAGTTATACTATATTTTTTGTATAAATGTTTTGAATATAAAATTACTGTTTTATTGTAAAAGAGGAAAGTTAGATTTATGAGATTCTGAGATTCCTACATTGATTTTTAAAAATCATTGTTAATTTCAACACAATAAGAGTACAGCTGACTGTTGATGTTGACAGACTAGATGAAGTAATCTTGCAAACGTGTATGAGATTGACTTATGTTCAGTGAATTAAGAAATGCTCTGTATTACTTTGGACTATTTCCTGTGTAATATTGTATCCTTGCTCTATGTTAATTTGACTATTTCCTGTGACTGTGTAATATTGTATCCATTACAGGTTGGAGTAAATGTACCTATTCCAGTACCCTTGCCTATGTTCTCATTTACTGGATCTAGAGGGTCATTCAAGGGGGATCAAAACTTTTATGGAAAAGCTGTAAGTATATGGGTAATATTAAATTGCAGATTCAGATTCAGGGTTGGTGGGCATCACTCTCTGAAAAAATCTACTGCAGATCATTTGTTCTTAATTAGACAATACTATTTTCTTTATGACCATTTCAATCGTCTAATAACTAATTCTCAGGAGCTTATAGGGCGATTTGCTACACCAGGTGATGTCCTGGACCCGATGTGGGGACCTTTGTCTAAAAACATATGCACCCCTCTAACATACAATCCTGCATCCATGCCTGACTGATGTTACCAGTATATTTTTCTTTGTCAGCTTTTAGATAAATTTGATTTTATAATTGTTCAAGTTTTTCCACCCACATGAGGCAATATACCGTATTTTACGGACTATAGGTCGATATTTTTTTTCCTCAACACGCTGGCTTCGACCTATCGTCCACATCGACCTATACAAGGATGAAGTTGAAAAATCTGGAATCCCTAAAAAAAAATCTCGATAAAAATGACGATTTTGTTGACAGTATACCTTTATTTTGCTGTAGGTTTTTTCCTGAATAAGAAGACTGAAATTATCGATGTTCTTGGTGTTATTTTTTTTTAATTAAAGCAATAAAAATATACTAACACTAACAGGGGGTGCAATTCCGGGAATAAAATGTTCAACATCCGAAAAAAAAATCAATATTCAATGATCGAAAAATGAAGTGTTAACGAAAATCAGTTCAATATTGTATTGTATAATAACAAATTATATACTATAAAAAATGTACAAATGTATGTTGAAAAAAAAATCACAGGGTGGATCGTTTATAAAATTATTATCACAAAATATCTAAATATAGCTTTAGGCCTATAGCTTTCCATCAAACACGAGGGGTACCGAACACGAGCATGCGCACGAGGTTGTAGTAAAACATGTCGGTTGCAATATTATATCTCACAATACACGTGGTGAACAAGCTTTTTATACTAAATGTACTGGAAAATAATTATCGATTTCATTAAACTATAATGTTCTACACTTGAATTGGTCAATTAGGAACAAATAAAATAATCACCATGAGATAATCAACACAGGTGAACCTCTGTCGGCACTTAACCTGATCAGCTGATTGAAAATTTACTGGACCGAGACAATCACATAAATTGTGTACTAATAATTGAACACAGTTTAAAGGTGTGTCAAAAAAACTGCACAAGGTGATACATTGTTTTGACAGCTGAATTATTTTATTGTATGAACATCCGTTTACCATCTATTATTGTGACACCCACAGATAGCCTGATTTGAATGTCGACGATGTCTGGGTTTATAAACCGGACTCGTCATAAAAAAAACACAAACATAAGTTTAAAAACAAAATTTTATTTAATTTAACTTTCATAATTATTTGTTTTATGACACATAAGAATAGTATTCTTGAATTAATACTTGCATATACTTACCGAAGAACGTTATAGGACAAATGTTTACCGATGTGAAAAAAAAAAGAAAAAAAACGTTCGATGTGACGATATTTACCCAAGTTGTCATCGGCATCCTCGACCTATGGAATGCTTCGACCTATCTTAGTATTCCCCAAAAAATTTAGCCGAAAAGTAGCAATTCGACCTATCGTCCCCATCGACCTATAGTCTGTAAAATACGGTATATATATATATATATCATTTCTAGTTAAGCATCTAAAATTGAAATGTGGTATTTTTGAATGACTTAACTTTGCAAATTATTTAGCTTTATCATTCATCGTTAGTTTTCTACTTATCAACCAAAGAGTTGATTTAATGCAAACTTGGCTTTAAGCAATCAGTTCTTAGATGATTCTTTATCAACATTGTATCAGACAACTCCATCTAAAAACCCGGTTCATTGCGAGTTGTTCTTGATACAACATTATATGATAAAGTTTGCCAGTGACTTCCGACAACTCTTGTGATTTTTTTCTGGGTACTCCACCAATAAAACTGATCGCCACGATATAACTGAAATATTGTTGAAAGTGGCATTAAGCTCCATAAACCAAACCATCCATGTAAGATAGCTGTTATTACAATGCATAGAAATTTTGTCAGATAATAATAATTTATGTCCAAGTTTCTCTTTGTAAATGTTTTTTTGGTGAAAATTGTAAAGCTTTGATAATGCTTTGTAGATAATATTGAATAAGTTAGTTAAATTCTAGAACATATTTTAGAATTTAGAAGATATCTTTAATAAAAAAAAATCAAATGTTCATTATCTGTGATGTCTATTTTACAGGGTGTCAACTTCTATACTCAGCTGAAGACAGTTACACAATTATGGAGATCAGATGATGCTGTGTCATCAAAAGCTAGTTCACTGTCAATGCCAGTCATGAAATAAACAAAGAAAACATTTTAATACAACAGAAAGTTAGACTGATGTATTATAATCAGATTATAAGATAGGGGAAGGGCATTGATTAAAGGGAGTTTTTTGCTAGATTTTAAGTCATGTTTACATAAAATTTCAAATTTCAACCTTACGTATTTTATTGAACATTTTTACAAAAGTGTATTATTGCTTGTGAGTGCTATTTTTGAACTGTTTTTTATTGAGATGAACAAGTGTACAAATTTTATGGATATACAACAGATTTGTTATATACTTTACCTGTATTTTACAATGTTAAGATTTGTTAATGCAGGAACATTTATACTCACACAAGTGTATATTTGTACACAATTTTGTAAATAAATGACACATATTGAAGAAAGGGTTTAATTTATTCCATCATGTCTCAATTAAGAGACAATATTAGGCCAAGAAAAAAAACCTGTGTTTTGCTAACATTCTTAGAAAATATAGGATTGGTAGGTAGGCTAACATTTTATTTATTTTTTACATTTTTACCTAGTCTATCCAGGACAATGATCTGACTTTAACAGTCCTTGTCAAAAAATGCAAGAATTTTTTTAGGATAGGCACTAGATTCAATAGGGTTAGCAGAAACACAGGTTTTTATTTTTCCTTACTACTCCTATTGATAACAATATATAATTGGATTCCACAGAGCCGTTATAATGTAAATGTGTACAGGAATATGATTTGATTTATTGTGTTTAATGCCACTTTCAGCAATATTTCACCACCGACCATGGGCAAACAACTAGTAAATTTTATCACTTGCAGGTGCGAGTCGAGTGCACCCTTATTTGTAATTTACAAATCTGGGAACGAACCCATGCTGTATTGGTGATAGGCTTGTATGAGTTGTTAGGTAACCCAACTACCTAACTCATTGAACCACCCGGGCCCAGGAATATGAGTGAAAATTATTAGACTTATATTATTTTATGCCAATTCAGTAATTATTCAGCTTTATCTTGCAGATGTTCTGTTTAAACAACCAAAATGCATTAACTATACATTTTTGCTTCATAGTCACTGACGGTAACATCACTTTTCACTATGACGTCACTATATAAACCCTTAGAATTTCACTTATGATGTCAAGTCACATGCGATGTTTAGCAGTTTTGTTTTGTATAACTTGTTTTTTATTGTGATTTAACCGTTTTTCTACTTTTTTGATGGACTTGATGGTGCAGGATAAACAGAATATTATATATTTACTATTTTTGACAAAACAAATCAAATTTAATTGTCCACTTTTATTAGATCAGCACCAGACCAGAAAGTAAAGATCTACAGTATACATGTAAGCTCAGTAGAACAAAAGATCGGAGATATTACCCCAATCACTAAGAAATTAAGCTGATACAAAAATTGGTCTCAATATTGATGCACATGAAATAAAAACGGCTGATGAAGACTCACAGGAAAATCACTACCTCCTCTCATTGTTCTGACTCTCAGCAAATCTGTCATTTTCTCCATTTAAATTATTTCTGGAAAAGCAGCAAGTATTGTTCTGACCAAACAACCAAGATCTGAATCCTAATCTCCTACAATTAAACATGCATGTTCACCATTATCACTCAGATGGGTGAAATCCAGTCATTCAGTAAGATAAAAAAATAATGGATGATCTCTTACTATTAAACATGCATGTTCACCATTATCACTCAGATGGGTGAAATTCAGTCAATCAGTAAGATAAAAGAATAAAGGATGATCTCTTACTATTAAACATGCATGTTCACCATTATCACTCAGATGGGTGAAATTCAGTCAGTCGGTAAGATAAAAGAATAAAGAATGATCTCCTACTATGAAACATGCATACTCACCTTATCACTCAAATGAGTGAAATTCAGTCAGTGGGTAAGATAAAAGAATAAAGGATAATCTCCTACTTTTAATCGTGCATGTTCACCATTATCACTCAGATGGGTGAAATCCAGTCATTCAGTAAGATAAAAGAATAAAGGATGATCTCCTACTATTAAACATGCATGTTCACCATTATCACTCAGATGGGTGAAATTCAGTCAGTCGGTAAGAGAAAAGAATAAAGGATGATCTCCTACTATGAAACATGCATACTCACCTTATCACTCAAATGAGTGAAATTCAGTCAGTCGGTAAGATAAAAGAATAAAGGATAATCTCCTACTTTTAATCGTGCATGTTCACCATTATCACTCAGATGGGCGAAATCCAGTAATTCGGTAAGATAAAAGAATAAAGGATGATCTCCTACTATTAAACATGCATGTTCACCATTATCACTCAGATGGGTGAAATCCAGACATCCAGTAAGATAAAAGAATAATGGATAATCTCCTACTATGAAACATGCATACTCGCCTTATCAATCAAATGGGTGAAATCCAGTCATCCAGTAGGATAAAAGAATAATGGATAATCTCCTACTATTAAACATGCATGTTCACAATTATCATTCAGATGGGTGAAATCCAGTAATTCAGTAAGATAAAAGAATAATGGATACTCTCCATTTATTAAACATGCATGTTCACCATTATCACTCAGATGAGTGAAATTCAGTCATTCAGTAAGATAAAAAAAATAATGGATAATCACCTACTATTAAACATGCATGTTCACCATTATCACTCAGATGGGTGAAATCCAGTCATCCAGTAGGATAAAAGAATAATGGTTAATCTCCTACTATTAAACATGCATGTTCACCATTATCACTCAGATGAGTGAAATTCAGTCATTCAGTAAGATAAAAGAATAATGGATAATCTCCTACTTTTAAACATGCATGTTCACCATTATCACTCAGATGAGTGAAATTCAGTCATTCAGTAAGATAAAAGAATAATGGATAATCTCCTACTATTAAACATGCATGTTCACCATTAGCACTCAGATGGGTGAAATCCAGTCATCCAGTAGGATAAAAGAATAATGGTTAATCTCCTACTATTAAACATGCATATTCACCATTATCATTCAGATGAGTGAAATCCAGTTATCCAGTAGGATAAAAGAATAATGGATAATCTCCATTTATTAAACATGCATGTTCACCATTATCACTCAGATCAGTGAAATTCAGTCATTCAGTAAGATAAAAGAATAATGGATAATTTCCTACTATTAAACATGCATGTTCACCATTAGCACTCAGATGGGTGAAATCCAGTCATTCAGTAAGATAAAAGAATAATGGATAATCTCCTACTATTAAACATGCATACTCTCCTTATCACTCAGATTTTAGCAAGTTATACTGGACAGTGATCTGACTTCTAACAGTTCTTTTCCAAAATGACAATAAGAACTTTAGGGTAGACACTAATATTAGGGTTGGCAGAAACATAGGTATTTTTGGCCTATGTGAAGATGCGAAAATATCTCATAACTCTGGTAGATTTGAAAAGCTTTCAGTTCCTCTACATTTCACAATCGCCGCCTTCTGCAATGATAACCAAAACTTGTACCTCAGAGTGAGCATGATACACTCCTTACATACAGTGATCTTAATAAACAGATATAAACTACTTCTCAGTGTCTTCTATTATTGGTTTGCAATTGGACATTCTAGGTGGCTATTACGTGTACCATCCTCCATCTTAAACGTTTTAAAATTATAAAAGTGTTTTAAAGCACATGGCAAAGATCACCAATACTTGGCAAAGGATGTCATCCGAGATAACTAGTATCTTGTAAATGAATTGTCAGAAGGTTTGAAGATACCAAATGTGTAATCAGAATCCATAAATCAAAGGACAGACAACACAATGGCCAACAGAAAAAGGACGAACAACGAACTACAAAACTTACACTTAAAACTAAAGATCGAATAACTTGAACCCCAACTAAAATCCGGGGGTGAACTCGTGTGCTCCGGAAGCTGAGTAGACATAATAGGAGATGTGGTAAGACATCAGAAACCTACTCAATGTGGAAATGGTAATACTGGTGAAACTTAACCATAACTAATATGGTAATTGTAAAACATGAAAAATCTAACCACACATAAAATCTATTTTGGAAATAGTATGACAAAAGAAACAACCATATGAAATATGGAAATATTAAAACATGGAAAACCAACCAACATAAATATAGATATGGTAAGACGTGAGAAACATACCCACACGAAATATGGAAACTGAAAAGCATGATACACTTGCTCACATCTAATTACATAAATGTATTGAAAAATTGTCACAATTAAATGACGAGAAGCCACTGTTCACATTAAGATGGAGCATTGCTTGTATCTCAGCCTGCAGGCAATCCGTGCTCGAGTGTCAAATACTGTGAACGTTTACATTATATTTAAACCTGCAGTGTTATTATTATTTGCTGACGTTTGCATTAAATAGTAAAATTTTGATTGGACAACAGTCGTCTCCTTTCATATAATGAATGGGGGAAATATAATTTTTATTGGCTAATTTTTCTTCGTGTTTCTACAGTTCGTCCAAATAAATTTTATATTTGTCGATAAGTGGTCGACAATGTACGTATATTGTCTATTTCTTGATAGCTACAACGGTATGTGTGTCGATTTCTTGAATGAGGACAACATAACGCCACAGTCATTACTCCTCATGATCAAGAAGCAACAATGTCCCATGTGTGTGATTGGGCGTCGTCAAGCCGTTTACTAATTTCTACAGACTATTTGTCACGATCGCGACATGCATTGGCATTGTTGGGTATATTCATTATATTTTGATGATGGTTACTAGTGTTGAACGTCACTTTCAACAATATTTAATTTATCATCGTGATGGTAAGTTTTATTGGAAAAAATATCGGAGTATATCAGTGGAGAAAACCCATGTTCTGCCGCAAGCTACTGAAAAAACTTAATCAAAGACATTTGTATCGAGTACACCTTGCCACGGAAGGGAAACGAACTCACAACTCAGTGAAGCCCGTTTTATTTGAGAGGAGATGCAATGGAGCCCGTCTAGTGATCTTGAATAAACCCCTTACATCACTATAATTCTGGTTTAATCATGTCTTTGATCAAACCCAAGTTTAACTTATATCTTGTTTAAGTTGCATCTTATGTTGGGTTTAAACCCAATGTAAACACAAGGACCTATATCTCATTTAGGCGTCCTTGGTAAATAGTAGTTCTGCTCTGCAAAATGCTTCATGGACAATACCGATTAGTTGTGTAACACACACCAATCTTAACGGATTCCACAGTGATACTTGCTTCTGAATACCCTGTGCTTCAAAAGTAGACCTCGAGCTATGTTTTACCAACTTCCTGATTTAAATATTCAGTCAACCACAAAGTTTAACTAATTAGTAGAGAAGTAAATTGTAGTTATGCATAGTAAATGCATATTTGTATAGTGTCTCATAACAAAATGTAGTCGGTTATTCCAGGATTAAAATTATATATATAGACTCCATGTGATTTTTATATTTATATTATTACGTGAAATCGGCCCGTCTATACTTCCAATAGCTCTGATCGGCACCGGCATAACAAGCGACATAGTGGTCCCGTGAAGAAAAACTTTTTTCCAAAAATTTAGCCAGCTGTCATTTTGTCATTAGAATAGTATAGGCCTAATCTCAGCTAAAAAAATATAACGCATGATTAATTATGAGTAATTAGAAATGTTGCATCTGTAAATTATTTTGTTTTCTGATTTTCTGATTATTTTCCCATACAATAATTTCTTACTGTGTATTATATGTTTTCAAAACATTAATTCTTGCGTTAAGTGGATAATCACTCAATATTTTTCGCATTTTTAATGGGAGTAATAAAACAAATCTGTAATTAGTACCAATGATTTTTGTACAATACAGAACAAGGATTCTACTATACAAATCCTTGGTATTTAGATGTTGATAATATGAAAAATGACGAAATTCTGTCATTGATAACTTTAAAAGACATTCATTCACCTTAATAAACGTGATTTATCATCCTTCCCTCCGGCTATATCTACCTGCTGGCTCCATAAACAAAACTCGTATCAAAGTCCGCGTGAGCTGAGCAGGACTTATCAACAGTCAGCAGGAGTTATCACCAAATTCTCCTAACATTTAAACGATAATTCCTGTGAAGATGGCAAAAATAAATAAAATTGATCTACACCATTAGCTAGTTAACATTATTTTTTAAAACATATATCAAATTAAGAACTGTCGCGTTAGAAATATCAACAAACATCGTCCTACAAAAATGTACTTTACACAATTCTTGATAACCTCTCCTCAGACGTCATAATTTTTTACGTCATAAAGGAGGTTGTGACCGTCATGTTTTCTAAACCGGAACGGCATTGGTAAGCAAAACCTTTAATGAAAATGGGTGACTTTGATGTTTGTAACAAAAAAAATGAATATCCCCATTAAAGGGAAATTCCAACAATCTTAACCTTTATATAAACCTGTAAAAATGAATGGTATATTTTGCAAACTACTTATGAACTACGGTTTTGGGGAAGCGTATTTTGAATATTTTGAATCATGTAATTTTTCCCGCGAAAAATACAAATATAGATGTATCCGTGTTTATGGTTGATTTA
>MJUT01024995.1:955925-966763 GCA_002080005.1 Gigantidas platifrons
CAAGCCGTTCATTTGGGAATAATAAGAACAAACACATTAGCTGACAACATGAAGGTAAATGTAGAAGAGAATATCAAGAAGTCTAGAAGAAGCGCTTATGGTTTATTTGGAGGAGGATTCCATGGCAACAATGGACTAGATCCTGAAACTCTAATACATTTATTTAATACATACATAACACCAGTACTAATGTATGGTATGGAACTAATCATCCCTAAATCCATGCCATTAGAACAGCTAGAACAATATCAAAAGAAGCTTCTCAAACAACTACTATCATTACCACCAAATACACCCCACCCAGCAGTTTATTTACTATCCGGAACCTTGCTAGTTGAGGCTCAACTACATATACGAGCATTAAATTTCTTCAACAACATATGTAACCAAGAAGAGAAAAGCATGGAAAAATTACTGGCAAGGCAACAACTAAGAACAAAAACCATCAACAGTAACAGCTTGGTTTATAGAAATCAAGAAAATGTTGATAAAATACAACTTGCAAGACCCAGAATACTACTTGGACACTCCTATGACAAAAAGGCTATGGATAATAACAATAAAGAGAGAAATTCAAAACTACTGGCAAGAACTCCTAACCTCAATGGCTTCATACTACCCGGGATTGAGATACCTGAATTCAGCAGATTATCGACCAGGAAATATACATCCACTATTGAAAGTTAAATGCTCATCATCTATAGAAATAAGCCGAATTCCACCAAAACTGAAAATGCTAACAGGAACATATATACTACAAACTAACCGAACAAAAATGTATGATGACGAAGATGCAAAATGTCAACTATGCAAAATAGAACCTGAAACCTTGGAACACTTATTGCTGGATTGCACAGAGCTATCAAATATTCGAAACCCAATCTTACGTCAGATTCAGGATATATTCCTTCATCACACCGAATATCACCTATGTCAACAATCAACATCAGTTCAAATGCAAATATTATTAGACATCACCAGAATATCGAAAGAGTTAAAACTAAAAGATGACCAAATCAGACAAATTAAATATCAAATAAGGAGACTACTATATGCACTCCATAGTGAGAGATACAAAAAGTTGAACATTCAGTGGAAATTGAAGAAAAAGAATAAAAAGAACAGCACTAATAATATACAACCACCATTAATATTGATCGGTTATGCAAATGCAGTGAGAAGATAAGCTTTTAGACTCATTATTGACCGCATATATCTGTCATGTATATATATGGATATTATGTTTCACACAAGGAATGTCAACTGTTTTAAACTTTATAGTATTTTAACAGAGACTTTTTATCTTGGATTTATCTCATTATTGACCACTTAAAACCGTCATGTATATATGGATATGATGTTTTACACAAGGAACGTCAACTGTTTTAAACTTTATAGTGTTTTAGCAGAGACTTTTTATCTTGGATTTATTACATTTTATGCGTGTGCACTGCTTATATATCGTAGACTTTTTAGGATTGTTATTAATATTTTATGCTACACCTGTAAATACTTCACATAGTTTTATTGGATATGGGATGTTCTACATGCCGAATAGCATGGTTATCCTTAGAAGGATGTAAAGATACAGAGGTAAGGTAAGGTAAGGTTGAGGTTAGGATTCTGAAGAATCTTCTGTCTACAAATGTATATCCCCATCCTGGCTGGTGACGCCAGAACCAGGGGAGAGCACAAGTTTCGTACCCCAAATGTGAAGAAAGACGTCTACAAATATTCATTCTTCCCACGAACCATTGGTGACTGGAACAGACTACCCCCACACGTCGCCTTGTGCCACTTCACTAGAAGGTTTCAAGAACCAGCTGGACACACGTACAGGATACCAGATGGGAGTCCAGACCATGTAAATATACAGCAGTCACATTTTTAATTGTACATAGCACTCTATGAGTTTTTAGTCTTGCCCGCAGCATGCACCTGAGTATAACACTCTATGAAGAGTCATCTCAGTACCTGGTCGAAGAAGAAGTAGAGAAACAAATCTAGGATGGAGTCTGATCATGGAGATACTGACAGAACATTTCTTTGGAATCTTAATCTCAATGACATTATAGTACTAGCACACAGTTGCTTGTTCAATATTAAAATGTTCTATCGTATGCCATCTTACATTTAAAGAGTAACCACAAAACTCTACACACATGTTTGTGTTTCAATTTATTTTATCATTTAATGTGAAAATGTAGCAGTGTTCTAGATAATTAGGATCTGAAAATGGAGTGACATAGAAGAAGGTAATCTCATTTAGATTTGCCGTCTGAAGAAATATTCTGATCTGTATATCTAGTCTACAGAGCAGAATATTTCATTGGAAGTAAAATCTCAAGTAGATGGTCACTTTAGCATGTTCAAATTAAGCCAATTTATTAATAACCTGATGGTTAATTATGGCTTGAGTGTACCTGCAGTTGATAATTTCACAAGGGTATACTGCAGTCCTCCATTTTATTATATCTAGCACATTGCACAGTCATGATCACTGTCTGTATTTACTCTAGGTTTCTGCAACAAATCTTTCGATCACTTTTATTAGTTTTAAACAAACAAGTTGGAAAGTACATTTTTTTTGTACATCAAAATAGTGACATATTTCATGATGTAGTTAAGTTTGATTGTACATATTGTATACATGTATTATATTTGGTAGAAGCAGAAGATCCAGATCTTATGAGCTTTGAAAAGCTAGACAGAGCATCACCAGATTTATGGCCTGAACAAAGTGAGTACATGTGTAGAAAAAATTATGATTTGGTGTGGGATAGTGTGATGGAATTTTTGGTTAAACTGAAGGAAAACGAATAGATTGAATAAAACTCAATGTATTATATGAATGGCTGCATATATTAAATCTTATTGTTTATATGTAATAGATTTACAGCTTTAAATAAAAACATATTCTTTATTGTAAACTGGCTGAGACATAATATGAAAGGATTAAATGAATTATATTCATTCCCTGTGTCTTAATTTTTCATGGAACATTTTCATTATTCAAACGATGTTGATCAAATTCAATCATGAACTCTATGAAAAGTTCTACTTTATTTTAAATTCTTTGTGATGATAAACCACGTTAGGTTGTTTTAATAAATATTAAATGAAAAATACTCTCTGATGAATGCAAGGTTTGATTCTATTTTATGTTTACAGTCCCTGGTGTATCAGAATTTGCAGCTGCAAAAAGTGTGAGTATTACTTGTATGTACATGTACATTTATAATACTATTAAAAATAGACATGGAACTCAGAATTTAGATGTTTCACTTGTTTAATAAGTTCATGCCTGTCAGCAGGGCCAGCCTCAGGAGGTGTGGGCCCAATTTGGAACCTGCAGTGTGTTGTGTGTACAGTCAAAGAGTAGATAACTTCAGTGCTAAAGCACAGGGCCTAATTGGGAGCAATTGCTCCAATTGTCTTAAGGCCAGGCCGGCCTTGCCTGTCAGTATGCATTTTTAACATGGGGTTATTCTTCACAGACCTTTCAATAAAGAACAGTACCAGATACTTTTCTGGATTAAAATGGTATATGGTATCTCCTAATTTCAAAGAGCATTGTATATTCATGACAATCGTTCAAATTTAATAAAAAGTACCAGCTGTGAATAGTGAAGCACTGGTACACTTGATAAATATTGAAAGCCCTGCTTCACTTTTTACCTCACCTGATCAGAGAAAACCACTGACCTATCGCAAGTCACTAACAAATTTTATCACATAATATTGTATCGAGTATGCCTTGCCATGAACGGGGTTCGAAAGGCCCTGATTGCACAGGTAGGTCCCACTACCATATGATCACGACCACGACAGCCCCTTGTTATATATTGAAAAGTTACAACAACAAAAAAAGAAAGCTATATATATAGTTAAAATATGCAGATATTCAGTAAAATTCCACATGTAAAGAGAGAAACCTGAAAACATTTGTTAAAAAAAAATGTGGAAAAAAGTGACAATTATCCACTAAAGAATTTCTCTTTGGATGAAAGCATTCATTACAAATTTGAATTTCATGTTAAAAAAATGTAGTTTGAATCTAAACACACACTTTGTTTTATTTACCATTCATGAATATAGTTATTTTCTGCTGAGATACAAATTTTATGCATGTATTCTCCATGGAATAATGAATATAATATATTATTAACATTTCAGCCTCTCTCTGGTTCTGGTACTCTATCAAAATGGATGACTGACCTAGAAAATGATGACATTGGCTTACTACAAGGTTGGTGGCACATAATAAGCTCATGTATCATAGGTTTTAATTGATTTATTAATGTGCAAAATATGATCTGTCTTATATCTACATTGAAATAAGCTTGCGACAGTAAATGCTGTCTCATAGAATAATATAAACATTAATATTTTCTTTAACTTAGAAGGCCTGATTGTATGGTAGTTGGATTTACAGCCTTACCCTAAATTTAGAGGGCTAGGGTTATGGTGTTTAACGTCACTTTCAACAATATCGTGGCAGTCAGTTTTATTGGTGAAGGAAACTGGAGTACCAGGATAAAACCATCGACCTGCTCCAAGTCGCTGACAAACTTTATCACATAATGTTGTATCGAGTACACCTCGTCAGAGCGGAATTCAAACTCAAAACGTTAGTGGTAAAAGGCACTGATTGCATAGGTAGTTGTAGATCCAACACTTAATATAGACATAAGAGTGAGTGAGTATTGTTGTTTAACTCCAAGTGATAAATTTTTCAGCTCATGCCTGGTCGTAAATTATTCTTTACAAATAAATGTTTTCTTATAACTTATATGGTATATTTATCCACATGGATCACAGTTCGATTGCCATAATTCAAACACACAAAGAGTACGGTAAGTGAGAATATATTTTCTTCTGCAATGGTTTATTACCAACTACAAAAAAAAATGTATTCTCAGAATTTTTGTACAACTAAATTTTGGATGGTTCAATGCATAAAGGAAATTTATTTAATCACAAGGATGAAATGAAATATAAACATCCATTTGATAACCTACTAGTCGATATGTGGACATCAGTCTAAACCAGACATTGAATTTTGAGTCCCAGTGCCTGAAAACTTCTTTTCCAATCTGAAGCTTATCAATTCTGAACAAATGGTTGATCACAAGAATGTTTGGTTTAGACAGGTATTACATTTATATAGTATAACAAGGAATAAGTTAAGAATATTTAATAGAGAATTAATACCTGTGTGGACAGGCTTGGGCATAATATAGCTATTTATTGAGATAAGTACTTTTTTTTTTTAGCTCACCTGGCCAAATGACATGTGAGCTTTTGCAATTACTTGGCATGCATCATTTGTATGTCATAAACTTTTACTTTAAAATCTTCTCCCCAGAAACCACTAGTACTGAACCAAATTAAAACCAAACTTGGGATGGTCTTTGGGTGGTCCCCTTTCAAAATTATGTATTACATTCAAGATGGCGGCCATTTCTGAAAAAAGATATTTCTTTAATTGTCTGTAATCTGTTGCTGCTTTACTATGTCAAAAATAGCTCAAGTTGCAACTGCATGGAAATGAGTAGTTTAGCATATACATGTATATATATTCTGTGGGGTTTTTTTTATGAAATTTTTCTTTCAGCCAATTTATACTGAATATGCAAATTAGGCATATATTGATAAAAGATGACATTTAAATCTTCTCTGAAACCATCTGAGCCAAATTATTTAAGCCAGATTTAGCTGAGATGGTCCTTAGGTGGGCCTCTTTCAAAATTGCATCAGATAGCCTGCCCTTCATTCAAGATGGCGGCTGTTACTAAAATAGAAATGTCTAGAAATGTCTGTTGTTAAAAATTTGTCTGTGAAATTTTTCTTTCAGTCAATTTAAACCGATTATGTATATTTTGGTGAAAAAAAATCACATTAAAATCTTCTGCTCAGAACCTTGAGCCGAAATTATCTTTGGTTGGCCCACTTTCAAAATTATGTGTGACACCTCCATTTTCTATAAACTTTAGAAAACAAATTGAAAACAACCGCATAGGTGGCGTAATGGTTAGCATGCTTGCCTCGAGTGCGGTAGATCTTGGGAACCAAAGACAATAAAATTGGTATTTGTTGCTTCTCCGCTAAGCACGCAGCATTAAGGAGAAAGAGCAAAGACTGGTTGGCTCAGAATATCAGAATAATGTGTCCGAGTGGAGCGACATGTCTACCCATGGACTGTTGTTTCAGTGAACTAGCACTATAAAAATCCAACTTGGTGTGTTGGTCTAGATCAAAGCGGACCTCATCATCATCTCATTGATAATTAAGTTGTTCTCGCCATGATATAGCTGAAAAATAGCTGAATTGGCGTTAAACAACAATCTCTCACTCACTCACTCAAATTGAAAACCTGATCATGAGCCTTGTTTTTTATGCATACTAATTACTTTCATAATTGAATTACAGAATTTGGAAGTCTCACTACCTCACAGCTGATGGAGAAAATTAGAGGTCTACAGAATCTAGCCTATCAACTAGGCCTTGATGAAGGTATCTAGAATATCTCTCATTGTTAAGTGAAATAAATAAATGTAGACGGTACATGTATTGATAAAGGGAAAACTCAAAATTTGAATTTTCCATGCAATTTTATTGCAGATTAAACAAATTCTCATCTTATTAAGTTATTTATATTTAAAGTTAATTATTGAAATTATCTATTTTATTTTAGAAAAGGGTACACATTTCTAAATTTCGCATATTTGAAAAATGTTAAAAAAAATTATTTGTCATCTAATTTTGTCATGTTTGACGTGTTTTTACCTGCGTTGCCGAAGGCGGAAGCAGGTCTAGGAATCGCTTTCTCCGTCCGTCCGTCCCAGCAAGGCAGTACTTACCTAGTGTAATCTGCAACTCAAACAGTTTTCAATCAATATTATTCAAACTTTGCACAGTGTTTGTATACATATTGAAGATGTGCACCTCCTATTGGCTGATATGAAGATTTTTTTCATATTTTTTCTGTATGCTGAACTTAGTCATTTTTTATCACTATATGTCATGGACGGTACCTAGTTGGTTAGTAATTTTTTATCACTATAGGACGGTACCTAGTTGGTGTAATCTAAAACTCCAACAGTGTTCAATCAATATTATTCAGACTTTGCACAGTGTTTGTATACATATTGAAGATGTGCACCTATTATGGGCTGATTTGACATTTTTTTTCTTTAATTTCTTGTATGCTGAACTTAGTCATTTTTTATCACTATATGACATTGATGGTACCTAGTTGGTGTAATCTTAAATTCTAACCATGTTCAATCAATAGTATTTAAACTTTGCACAGTGTTTGTGTACATATTGAAGATGTGCACCTCCTATTATGGGCAGATTAGACAATTTTTTTCGTTCATTTTCCGTATGTTGAACTAAAGTCATTTTTTATCACTGTATGACATTGACTGTACCTAGTTGGTACATTACTGGAATGTTTTGAAGCGATGCAGGTCCAGACACAATATTGGTCTTGTTCTTCTTTGAATTGATTGTGACAAGACCTTCAGGTAGTATTCCAGTAGATTATCTTTATCAATAATGGTTTACAAAAAAGGGTGCACTTGACTTGCAGCCACAAGTGATAAAGTTTACCAGTTGCTTGCCCAGGGTCGGTGGTTCTCTCCGGGTACTCCGGCTTCCTCCACCACTAAAACTGGTCGCCATGATATAGCTGAAATATTGCTGAAAGTGGCGTTAAAACACCAAAATTCAAATTCAGATTCAATTATGGTTTTCGAGTTAAGCATAATTGCAGTAAATCTAGTACAGGAGGAAGACATGCTGCAGTTTTATCATGCTGTGTCTTCCATAGCTCTTTATTTTTGTCCCCCGACGCTTCGTCGAAGGGGACTATAGAAATGGGTGTCGTCCATCCATCGGTCCGTCCGTGTGTGCTTGATTTCCAGATGATAACTTGTGAATGAAAAGTCAGATTGAAGCTAGGTGTGGTATGTAAGTGTATCTTATGAAGAACTAGGTCATGTTCGATAATGACAATTTTTCGACTATTTTTACCAGAGTTATGCCCCTTTTTATACCTCAAAATTGCTAAATATTTGGTTTCCAGATGATAACTTGGGAACAAATAATCAGATTGAAACTAAGTTTGGTATGTAAGTGTATCTAATGAATATCTAGGTCAAGTTCGATAGCGATCGTTTTTCGACAAATCTTACCAGAGTTACATCCCTTTTTAAACTTCGTCCGTGTGTCCCGAATTGGTTTCCAGATGATAACTTGTGAATAAAAAGTCAGATTGAAGCTAGGTGTGGCATGTAAGTGTATCTTATGAATATTTATGTCAAGTTCGATAATGACAATTTTTCAACAATTTTTACTAGAGTTATGCCCCTTTTTATACCTCAAAATTGCCAAATATTTGGTTTCCAGATGATAACTTGGGAACAAATAGTCAGATTGAAACTAGGTTTGGTATGTAAGTGTATCTCATGAATATCTAGGTCAAGATTGATAGCGATAATTTTTCGACAAATCTTACCAGAGTTACATCCCTTTTATTCTTCAAAATTGCTAATTTTTTGGTTTCCAAATTATAACTTGTGAACAAAATGTCAGATTGAAACTAGGTTTGGTATGTAAATGTAACTCATGAATATCTAGGTCAAGTTCGATAATGATGATTTTTCAACAAATCTAACCAGAATTACTCCCCTTTTGTTTTACTTCAAAATGGTCCTTGGGTGGTCCCCTTTCAGAATTATTTAAGTCAGGTGAGTGATACAAGCTCATTTTCTTAATGATCCATCAGTTGCTAATAATATTTTATATTTTTCAGCAAGAGAAATGACCAGAGGGAAGTTTTTGAACATTTTACAGAGAAACAAGAAACCTCGATGACAGTTTTATATATGTTTTAGTATCAGTTCAAAGTTGTTCTTTTAAGGATTGGGACCCATACCTCTCACTTAACTTTACTGGTGTACTGTGTCTAACATGAATTTATTAAGAATACCAGTAGTTTATGGTGTCCGGACAGTGAACATAAAAATAAGTAATTATTCAAGTTTGTGTTTAATTTGATTAGTTTCTTCTGAAATATTCTCCACAAAAAAAGATTGAAATATTCTGATTAATTTCACAAGGAAAATTCCTAAATATAAAAAAAAATCACTCAATTTGGTTGGTAAATATGAGTACATTTTACCAAACAAGTCAAGGAGATTTTAGAATAATTAATTATTTTTTTTTACAGAAAATATAGGGGTCTATGATAGCAGTTTTAAAAGTGTAAATACCCATTGCAACTGAGCATCACATATTGAAATGTCACTATATGTTTTTAAATCATTTATGAAATAAAAGATTAGAATTTGTATATTTATATCTTTATTAAATAAATATTAGAGAAAACTGAAGGGACAATCAAGACTGAGCAATCCAGAAATGCAGGCAAAATTGGCTAGAAACAGAACAATGACAAACAAAACAGCACAACACAGAAAACTAAAAAGATTAGCAAGAGACACATGCAACATTGAGTACAAGACACAGAACAATGACAAACAAAACAACACAGAAAACTAAAAAGATTAGCAAGAGACACAGGCAATATTGAGTACAAGACACAGAACAACAAACAAAACAACACAGAAAATTAAAAAGATTAGCAAGAGACACAGGCAACATTGAGTACAAGACACAGAACAAAGACAAACAAAACAAAACAACACAACACAACACAGAAAACTAAAAAGATTAGCAAGAGACACAGGCAACATTGAGTACAAGACACAGAACAATGACAAACAAAACAACACAACACAGAAAACTAAAATGATTAACAAGAGACACAGGCAACATTGAGTACAAGACACAGAACAATGACAAACAAAGCAACACAACACATAAAACTAAAAAGATTAGCAAGATACACAGGCAACATTGAGTACAATACACAGAACAATGACAAACAACACAGAAAACTAAAAAGATTAGCAAGAGACACAGGCAACATTGAGTACAAGACACAGAACAATGACAAACAACACAACACAGAAAACTAAAAAGATTAGCAAGAGACACAGGCAACATTGTGTACAAGACACAGAACAATGACAAACAAAACAACACAACACAGAAAGCTAAAAAGATTAGCAAGAGACACAGACAACATTGAGTACAAGATACAGAACAATGACAAACAAAGCAACACAACACAAAACTCAAAAGATTAGCAAGATACACAGGCAACATTGAGTACAAGACACAGAACAATGACAAACAACACAACACAGAAAACTAAAAAGATTAGCAAGAGACACAGGCAACATTGAGTACAAGACACAGAACAATGACAAACAAAACAACACAACACAGAAAGCTAAAAAGATTAACAAGAGACACAGGCAACATTGAGTACAAGACACAGAACAATGACAAACAAAGCAACACAACACAGAAAACTAAAAAGAATAGCAAGAGACACAGGCAACATTGAGTACAAGACACAGAACAATGACAAACAAAACAACACAACACAGAAAACTAAAAAGATTAGCAAGAGACACAGGCAACATTGAGTACAAGACACAGAACAATGACAAACAAAACAACACAGAAAACTAAAAAGATTAGCAAGAGACACAGGCAACATTGAGTACAAGACACACAACAATGACAAACAAAACAACACAACACAGAAAAGTAAAAAGATTAGCAAGAGACACAGGCAACATTAAGTACAAGATACAGAACAATGACAAACAAAACAACACAACACAGAAAGCTAAAAAGATTAGCAAGAGACACAGGCAACATTGAGTACAAGACACAGAACAATGACAAACAAAACA
>MJUT01024995.1:968173-998962 GCA_002080005.1 Gigantidas platifrons
AAACAACACAACACAGAAAACTAAAAAGATTAGCAAGAGACACAGGCAACATTGAGTACAAGACACAGAACAATGACAAACAAAACAACACAATACAGAAAACTAAAAATATTAGCAAGAGACACAGGCAACATTGAGTACAAGATAAATAAGGGTAATAACGAAATTACCGAACACAGAGCAATCTTCCAAAGGGAAATTCAAAACTCATTAATCAATAAACAGACAAAATATGTCAACAACCGTGAAACTGGGAAACCGCAATGGCCCTGACTTGGTACAGGCATTTCTAAAGAAATGGTGGATTGAATCAGATTTTACGGCGCCAACCTCTCGCTTCCATTACGGTTCAAAGGTTCCGGTTGTCACTAAAACAGCATTTATAACAATACAGGAAAAAATAGGTAAAATAGTAGTCAAACAGTACTAAATTCAGTTAGGAGGGTATCTAATATATCTCGTGAACCATCACCATCAATAACTATGAGTCCTTTGAAGTATTTTAATTACAACAGTAAATGTCAAAAGCATTTTTACGTCACACATTCACAAAAAATATTTTTGACATTGTAAACCACGTATACCAAATCCTAATCTTTATACATTTTCACTATATGACACATAACAATGACAAACAAAACAACACAACACAGAAAACTAAAACGATTAGCAACACTGACCCCACCAAAAAAAACAGGGGTGAACAGGTTGTTGCATAGGGTAAGCTGTTCCTGTTTCTTATAAGACACCTGCCGTGTTACTCAGTGAAGTCTGGTAAAATTCTTGTCAATGACAGAGAAAAGAAAAATCTATGTAAAAGCGAAAAGATCACTTGCCATTTGAGAAATTTGTAAATGTCAACCAGTTCGTGATGACAATTATGAACACTTCATTAAAATTTCACCATATCTGAACTACTTGTCTCCCTTTCTGAATATTCATTGGTGATGTCATATTTGTCATAAAACAACACAATTTAAATATTGGCTATGAAATTCAAAGTGTACTTATCAGGGATGATTTTGTCCGTTATTTACTTGATTTCTGCTATCTTCCTCTGGAGAGAAATTTCCAGAAGTCGCTGGATTCAGTCAGAACGGGTCAAAATTTGACCATTTAAAAGGGGGTGCAGATGGTTTCAGCTATATTTCATTGATTTTCAGTTATTTTATTTTCTAACCAGAATCATCCCTGACTTATATAAGCAGCAATTACCTTTAAAATATTGATTTATAATATATTTACAAAATATATCTCATAAATGTGTTAAAACACTGATTGCTGCCCCCTCCCCCTAAGTTGTACAAAAACCTCAGTGAGTTATATACTTAACACTATGCCACGTATGAAATTTGTCAACATAAAAGTAAATAGTGGGTGGGGGTCATTGTCTTTGATTAGCTATGATTGACTCTGCCTACTTTGATATGTACAGCAGTAATCCCCTCTAATAAGGTAACTCCAACTAAAGGTTGCCCCTCTTATCTGACCAGATATCAAGCACTGAGATGGTTGAATACTTCTAAATTCTCACCCCTCAAAAGACACCACTTCACTTTATAAAATGGGGAACTACTGTACTAGATTCTACCTTGTACAACAGTTTGTCAGCAACTTGTGGAAGGTTCTGGAATATCGTATCAACTGAAAGATATATACTCCATATGAAGGTGCTGCTGGGATGTTGCTACATATAAATGGAAAGTTCACAATGGGAAAATTAAAATCATCTTGTCGGAAAGTATCGTTCTTAACTGCCCCTCACTGTCAATTTTGAGAGGTATGTCAAGGAAGGTATGAAACTGACCTATCTGTATTTGTGGTATCCTTTATTTCAAGCTCAATAGGATAGATCTATGCGATCAACGAAATCACCATTTCTAGAATTATTTAGTGAAAGGACTTCATCTATATATTATGGTGTTATCCATGCGGACGAGAAGTTCCTGGTTAGTGATTTATTTGGAAGTTCTTATTTTCACCTATCATATGACAGAGCGCTGAATGTGTAATGTTCTTGTTTGTGCGTTGCAGAACCATTTTTCGCCTATGTGGTTTTATGATTGGTAAAAGGGGCTTTTCTTCGGAAATTCTGGTGCTTTCCGTACAGACGAGAAGTTCTAGCTCAGTGTTTGATTTTGAAAGCACTTATTCCTAGCAACCATATGACATTGAGTCCTAGGCGGGTAATTTCCTAATTTCTCCGCTACAGATCCATTTTTAGCCTGTGTTCTTTAACTGTAGGTGGGATTCTATCGGAAGTTCTACAGCTTATATACCTACCAATGATATTACTGTCAATGCGTAGACTTACTTAAAAAGGTCCAGCCAATATTAGCCAAGTTGGTTCAAATTATACTTTAAAAAATGTATAGATGTATATATACCGGTGTAGGGTAACCTCTTTGAAATGGACCTCAGCTTTTCATATAGCACTAGAAGTTATAAAGTTAGGCTCAACTTAAATGTTTAGGGTATACCTTGGAAAAAGAAAAGTTTGAAGATACAATAGGGGTAACCAGAAGCTGTAAATCGAAGGACAGACAATAAAATGACGAAAAGAAAAAAGAGAAAGTATTGTCACATATTGGAGCAAACTACAGTAGTGTTGTCCCCTAGCTGTTGTGCATGGCGGACTAAGTACTGTATTACAGTAAATTGTCGATACATTGACATCTTGGATCAGACAACAAGAGAGTTGTCCCCCTAGCTGCTTTGTATGGCGGATCAGGCAGAAGTTTTCAGACATTACTGGACAATATGCATTGTGGATAAATTGACACCTCATAGCAAACAACAGGAAAGTTGTCCCCTAGCTGTTGTGTATGGCGGATCAGAGAGAAGTATTCAGACATTACTGGACAATATGTATTGTGGATTCATTAACACCTCAGAGCAAACAACAGGAGAGTTGTTCCCTAGTTGTTGTGTATGGCGGATCAGAGAGAAGTATTCAGACATTACTGGACAATATGTATTGTGGATTCATTAACACCTCAGAGCAAACAACAGGAGAGTTGTCCCCTAGCTGTTGTGTATAACGGATCAGAGAAAAGTATTCAGACATTACTGGACAATATGTATTGTGGATTCATTAACACCTCAGAGCAAACAACAGGGGAGTTGTCCCCTAGCTGTTGTGTATGACGGATCAGAGAGAAGTATTCAGACATTACTGGACAATATGTATTGTGGATTCATTAACACCCCAGAGCAAACAACAGGAGAGTTGTCCCCTAGCTGTTGTGTATGGCGGATCAGAGAGAAGTATTCAGACATTACTGGACAATATGTATTGTGGATTCATTAACACCTCAGAGCAATCAACAGGAGAGTTGTCCCCTAGCTGTTGTGTATGGCGGATCAGAGAGAAGTATTCAGACATTACTGGACAGTATGTATTGTGGATACATTAACCCCTCAGAGCAAACAATAGGAGAGTTGTCCCCTAGCTGTTGTGCATGGCGGATCAGGGAGAAGTATTCAGACATTACTGGACACTATGTATTGTGGATTCATTAACACCTCAGAGCAAACAACAGGAGAGTTGTCCCCTAGCTGTTGTGTATGGCGGATCAGAGAGAAGTATTCAGAAATTACTGGACAATATGTATTGTGGATACATTGAAACCATGGAGCAAACAACAGGAGAGTTGTCCCCTAGCTCTTGTGTATGGTGGATCAGGGAGAAGTATTCAGACATTACTGGACAGTATGTATTGTGGATACATTAACACCTCAGAGCAAACAACAGGAGAGTTGTCCCCTAGCTGTTGTGTATGGTGGATCAGGGAGAAGTATTCAGACATTACTGGACAATATGTATTGTGGATACATTGAAACCTCAGAGCAAACAACAGGAGAGTTGTCCCCTAGCTGTTGTGTATGACGGATCAGGGAGTAGTATTCAGACATTACTGGACAATATGTATTGTCGATACATTGAAACCATGGAGCAAACAACAGGAGAGTTGTCCCCTAGCTGTTGTGTATGGTGGATCAGGGAGAAGTATTCAGACATTACTGGACAATATGTAGGTTTTATTGGAGGACGTCGTTGACAGTTAAACATAGAACAATTCAAGACATATACATGCATTATTTTTACTTTGTGTTATGCAATAACAAAATTCTACCAATTTATCCATGAATGGTCTATAACAAACCACTAATACTACATCAGATATGACATAATGTCCATCGGACCCGTGATAGTCTAGTGTTGAATCTCGACTTCTTGATTGCTACATGTGTTGGCTGAAACAGTAAAGGCGGCACATCTCCCCTTTTATCATTTATTTCCAAAACGACATTCCTGTTCATGTCGATTGCATCTTCTTGAAGTCTTTCCATAATAGACATCGCTAATCTTGGGATGTAAAGAAACTGTTTTTCTGTCTTGACCTTTTACTGTACCTTCGATACCTTCAACAAAACATACTAGTAGTTACGTTATCTCCTCGAGTGTGGTAGATCGTTGGTTCGAGCCCCGATCGTGTCAAACCAAGGACTATGAAATTGGTATTTGTTGCTTCTCTGCTGAGCACACAGCATTAAGGAGAAAGAACAAAGAATGGTTGGTTCGGATTCAGGATAATGTGTCAGAGTGGAGTGACATGTCTATCCGCGGACTGTTGTTTCAGTGTGCTGGCACTATAAAAATCCAACTAAGCGTGTTGATCTAGTACAAAGCGAAGCTCCTCGTCATCTCATTGAAAATTAACTTGTTCTCACCATGATATAGCTGCAAAATTGCTGATTTGGCTTTTAACAACAACCACTCATTCACTAACAATCTAACTTTATTTAGATTGCAACTGATGGCATGTAGGTACGAAATCCAAAATGTAAACACAAGAAAAACTATTTAAACCCCATTCCTTTTCCATTTTAGCTGGTATTACAATTAGTAACCTTGCATACATGCGACGGGCTATCCTTAGATTGATTTGTTCCCTAACGACGAGGACCTGTATACGTCCGACCGGCTATTACAATGTTCTCTCATTGACTAATGGCGATGACCCTGTATGGGTTCGACCGCCTGTTCTTAGGCTGATTTTCATGTAATAGTGATTGGCCTGTATAGGTGCAATCATATTTCCTTAGGCTAACTTGTTACCTAATGGCAAAACGCCTGCATGAGTGCGGTCGGTTGTCCTTAGATTTACTTGTTGTGTAACGGCGAGGGTCGGCATGTGTGACAATCTCTAATAAGGCATCGTGTGCTGCTGATGCTGAACCAACACCCATTTTCGATATCTCTTGTAAAGGGTCCATATCTGCAAGTGTTGGTACAACTGTTACTATATGACAATATCCGTTCTATTTTCTCTATCTCTTGTAAAGGGTCCTTGTCTGCAAGTGTTGATACCACTGTTACAGTCTGGCAATATCTATTCAATTTTCTCTACCTCTCCTGATAAGGATCCAATTCTGCCGCATTCATGGACGCCCATTGCCATAAGATAACAGTCAGTCTATAGTAATATGGCCGAACTCATACAGGTCTTTCGCCATTATCCAAAATGTCAGCCTAAGGATAGCCGGTCGCACTCATGAAGGTCCGTCGCCATTAGGCAACAAGTCAATCTAATGACAGCCGGTCGAACTCATGCAGGCCCATTGCCATTGGACAACAAGTCTGCCTAAGGAAATCCGGCCGCAACCATACAGGCCGATTAACGTCATGCAGATGGTCAGCCTAAGGAGAGCCGGTCCCACTCATGCAGGCCCATCGCCATCAGGCAACAAGACAGTCAGAGAACAGTCGACCGCACTCATACAGGCTCAACAAAGTAAAAACTACTTACCGACATCTCTATTAAGGCACCGTGTGCTGGAGATGCTGCCTTCAACCATCCATTTTCTCTACTAGTATCTCCTGTTAAGTGTCCATATCTGCAAGAGTTGCTACTACTGTTACTGTATGACAATATCCGCTCTCTTTTCTGTATCTCTTGTTAAGGGTCCATATCAGCAAGTGTTGATACCACTGTCACTGTCTGTCAATATCCGTTCTATTTTCTCTAACTCCTGCTAAGGGTTCATATCGGCCGTTTTCATGCAGGCCCATTGCAAGTAGACAACAAATCAGTCTATGGAAATATGACCGAACTCATACAGGCCAGTCGCCATTATACAAAATATCAACCCAAGGACAGCCGGTTGCACTCATAAAGGCCCGTCGCCATAAGGCAACGAGACAGGCTGAAGACAGCTGGCCGTACCCGTACAGGCCCTCACCGCTAGGCAACAAGTAAATCTCAGGACATGCGGCAGCACTCATGCAGGCCCATTGTCATTAAACAACAAATCAGCCTAAGGAAATTCGGCCATAATCATACAGACCGATCACCATCATGCTTAATGTCAGCCTAAGGACAGCCGGCTGCTCTCATACAGTCCCATCGTCATTAGGCAACAAGAGAGCATGAAGACAGCTGGTCGCACTTATACAGGCCCTCGCCTTTAGGCAACAAGTCAATCTAATGACAGCCGACCGCACTCATGCAGGCCCATTTCCATTAGACAACAAGTCAGCCTAAGGAGATCCGCCGCAACCATACAGGCCGAATAGCGTTATGCAGATGGTCAGCCTAAGGTCAGAGAGCCGGTCGCACTCATGCAGGACCATCGCCATTAGGCAACAATACAGTCAGAGGAGAGCCGACCGCACAGGTTCAACAAAGTACAAACTACATACCGGCATGTTTGATAATCTATATGAAGGCACCGTGTATCTCTTGTTAAGGGTAGATATCCGCAAGTGTTACTACTACTGTTACTGTTAGCTGCGGAACCGTAGCCCTATATTGTCCGCCAAAAAAAAAAAAGGACCATAAAGGACTACAGTTCCGCAGCTATGTTACTGTACGATAACATCCGTTCTCATTTCTCCATCTCTTGTAAAGGGTCCATGTCTGCAAGTGTTTGTAGCACTATTACTTTTAACAATATATTTTTCTTTTCTCTATCTCTTGTTAAATCCATGTCTGCAAGTGTTGATACAACGGTCACTGTCTGACAATATCCGTTCCATTTTCTCTATCTCCTGTTCAGTGTCCATGTCTGTCGCATTTATACAGACCCATTGCCATTAGACAACAAGTCAGTCTATGGAAATATGGCCGAACTCATACAGGCCAATCGCCTTTATGCAAAATGTCAGCAACAAGTTAATTTCAGGACAGTCGGCCGCTCTCATGCAGGCCCATTGTCATTAAGCAACAAATCAGCCTAAGGAAATTCGGCCGTAATCGTATAGACCGATCACTATCGTGCTTAATGTCACCCCAAGGACAGCCGGCCGCACTCATACAGGTTCAACAAAGTAAAAACTACTTACCGGGATGTATGACAATCTCTATTAAGGCACCGTGTGTTGATGATGCTGCCTTCAACCATCCGTTTTCTCTATCTCTTGTTAAGGGTTCATGTCTGCAAGTATTGATACAACTGTCACTGTCTGGCAATATCCGTTCCCTTTTCTCTATCTCCTGTTAACACACAGGCACTAGACGTTTTGTCAATATGAATATAACATAAGCAATGGGCAGAAAATAGTGTCCAATATATATAATATATACAAGACTTTCAATGCCAAATTCGGTCAAAATGTAAACAAAGCGATTTATTTTTTGCACGCCTTTTCCGTGTAAATCTCGTGTTATGCTTCTATTCCATACTACCTAAATATACTTCCGCCTTACTTTTTTCGGGAATTAATCCATCATCAGAGCGTCACAGAGAACTTTTTGTTGAATGCTGAAGTTTAACGACTTTTATTTACATTTTGACCGAATTTGGCATTGGAAGCCTTGTATATACATTTTTTGTATTATATATATTGGACACTATTTTCTGCCCATTGCTTATGTTATATTCATATTGACAAAACGGCTAGTGCCTGTGGTTGATACAACTGTCACTGTCTGGCAATATCCGTTCCCTTATCTCTAAGGTCCATGTCTGCCGTTTTCATGCAGCCCCATTGCAATTAGACAACAAGTCAGTCTATTGATATATGGACGACCTCATACAGGCCAATCACCATTATGCAAAACGTCATCCTAAGGACAGCCGATCGCACTCATGAAGGCCCTTTGCCATTATGCAACAAGACAGGTTGAGGACAACTAGCGTATCCATACAGGCCCTCGCCGTTAGGCAACAAGTCAATCTCATGACAGTCGGTCGCACTCGTGGAGGACCATTGTCATTAAACAACAAATCAGCCTAAGGGAATTCGGCAGTAATCATAGACCGATCAACATCGTGCTTTATGTCAGCCTAAGGAAAGCCGGCCCTCGCCGTTAGGCAACAAGTCATACAGTCCGATCGCCATTAGGCAACAAGAGAGCATGAGGACAGCTGGTGGTCGCACTTATACAGGCCCTCGCCGTTAGGCAACAAGTCAATCTAATGACAGCCGGCCGCACTCATGCAGGCCCATTGCCATCAGACAACAAGTCAGCCTAAGGAATTTCGGCCGCAACCATACAGGCCGATTAGCGTTATGCAGATGGTCAGCCGGTCGCACTCATCCAGGCCCATCGCCATTAGGCAACAATACAGTGTGAGGACAGCCGGCCGCACTCATACAAGCTCAACAAAGTAAAAACTACTTACCGGGATGTGTGTCAATCTCTATTAAGGCAGCGTGTGTTGATGATGCTGCCTTCAACCATCCCTTTTTATCTATCTCCTGTTAAGGATCCATATCTGTAAGTGTTGCTACTACTGTCACTGTCTGGCAATATCCGTTCCCTTTTCTCTATCTCCTGTTAAGGGTCCATGTCTGCCGCTTTCGTGCAGACGCATTGCAATTAGACAACAAGTCAGTCTATGGATATATGACCGACCTCATACAGGCCAGTCGCCATTATGCAAAATGTCAGCCTAAGAACAGCCGGTCGCACTCATGAAGGCCCGTCACCATTAGGCAACAAGACAGGATGAGGACAACTAGCGTACCCATACAGGCCCTCGTCGTTAGGCAACAAGTCAATCTCAGGACAGTTGGCCGCACTCATGCAGGACCATTGTCATTAAACAACAAATCAGCCTAAGGAAATTCGGCCGTAGTCATACATACCGATCAATATCGTGCTTAATGTCAGCCTAAGGACAACCGGTCGCTCTCATACAGTCCCATCGCCATTAGGCAACAAGAGAGCATGAGGACAGGTGGTCGCATTTATACAGGCCCTCGCCGTTAGGCAACAAGTCAATCTAATGACAGCCGGCCACAATCATGCAAGCCCATTGCCATTAGACAACAAATCAGCCTAAGGAAAAATGATCGCAGGTATACAGTCTAATCACCATTACGTGAAAAGTCAGTCGGCCGCACTCATACAGCCTTACAGGCTCGTCGCCATTAGGCAACAAGAAAGTCGGAGGACAGCCGGCTGCATTTATACAGGTCCTCGCCAGAGTGAATGGGACTAGGAGCGAAATGACTCAGGGTCGAACGAGATTCGGGGCAAGAACTATCGGGATTTTCTCAACTGGTTTGTGGCCATATTCCATTTTTGTTTTCTGTTATTGAGAATCGAAAATAAGAAGAATGGACATTGGACATAATGAGTGTTTATATACATATCAACATTATTATTTACACATGGCAACATAATAATAATAATAATAATAAAAAATAATACTAGCCTCCAGCCTTTCACTGTGAGATTCAAACTACGAATGATAGTTGTTCTTGTTTATATAGATCGAACGCGGACGCAATAGAAGACACCCATAAATGAAGTGTAAAATTCATTACGCGATCTCTGTAAAAATAATTATGTACTTCTCCAAATATTTTTACTATAATTTTCCTTATAATTCTGTAAAAACTCATTACAAATGGCATACCAAAATGATCATTAGGCATTCACTTCTCAAAAGAGATTGAAAGTGTACCGTATCGTCGCTCCAGTTAAATTATATAGACATTTATTTTTGACGGGACCCAACATTGTCATTCATTTCATTCAGCTATCCCGACAGATTTAAACAAATATCTTCTTATAAATTTCATACTGCATCCGTGTAGAAGGATATATGTCATATATTTGTAGTAAAATCATATCATTTGTCAACTTTCAATCATACGTGATCGATGGAAGCAAATGTTTCGTGATAATTTATTTATTTCAAAAGCGAGGAAAACACAAAGTTCGATCGCTAATTATGATTTAGTTCCCATGATGCATTACAAACAAGGGAAGGAACCCGTGTAATGGCGGATCAAATTTAACAGATATCACCCTATAGGCTAGTTATGATATCTAAAGGACACAATATGTTTAGATAAAACTACCTAGCAAGAAATATATGGCGAAGGAGTGATGTTTTTGAAGAATTCTCGGGATTGTGGAACTATATCGCACAGGTAAGTACATAATAAATCAAGTACTTGGACCTCTATTTCTCATAATCATATTCAGATGGATGAGGTTCTTCATGATAGATTGATATTAAATAATGCAGGGGCGGATTCGGGGGGAGGTGGGGGCACCCGGCGCCCCCCCCTAAAATTGGAAAAAATATGATTTTTTGCGTAAACTCGTGAATTTTCACACGAAATACTCCAAAAATTTTCACGCCTCGCTCCGCTCGATTATTTTAAGTGCGCCCCCTAACTTGAAATCCTGGATGCGCCCCTGTAATGTGTAAGATCATATCATATAATTGTGAACAGTGAGTGTTACATATACATGTAGTATATAGGCCTATGGAGAAAACATTTTTATACATGTAATTGTACATGCATATCTATTATTATATTATATTACGGATTTAGTTTGTTACACAAATTTTCATTGGTTGTTCAACCATGAATGTCAGCATATATTCGGAAAACAGATGGGGTATATATTTCAACCATCCAAAAAACAATAGAAAAACAACATGGCCGACAAAAATATTCACGCTTCACTGAATCAATAGCATAATATTGAATAACAAATGTATACTTACCCAGTTAAATGCTGTTTTTACACTCAAAACTGCTGCATGAACAAAAATATATTACTACAATTAATTCCGTCACAAAACACCAGATCGATTCAGCAAACTCCTAATCCTGACCTATGTTCCACGGCTGTACCATAACAAACTTGAACATCATGTGCAATAAGCAAGCTAAGGTGTGTTAAACGTTGCGCCTTGAACACTTTCGAAGTAACGGAACAACACCAACTTTTTGTTAGACGTTGTTAACATTTAAATTATTGCAAACCCGTTTCTTCATGAGACACATGAAATATAATGTGACGCATATTTTGACGTCATCGTAGAAAGAACGTCATAGGTACGGAAAGGGACATTTAGAAAAAAAATGAAAATAAAAGACGCAAAATATTTAGTATTTTTAATATTTTTACATATGAATTAGTACTATGTAAGTGGTAAAATAAAACAAAAAGGAAAATAAAAACAAACAAACAAACAAAACAGGGAAAAAAAAACAATTAAAAAAAAAATATCCATGCCATGGATGGATAACTTTTTTATACGATAGTTGGGTTCTGTATTTAAAAAAATGGTTAAATCCGTAATATATATGTTATTCAGCTATCAGACAGGGTATATAATGTGACATTCCCGGCTTAGGTAACTCGAATAATACTGCGCCCTCTATCGGCACTATCGCTGGAATGTAGCGACAAGCGGGAGCGTAATATAACGACTGGATTATTCGGGTTACGGCTTAGGATATATATTCCCTTCGGCTGCGCCTCAGGGAATATATATCATAAGCCGGGAATGTCACATTATATACCCGGTCTGATAGCTGAATAACATATAATATTACGGATTTAGTTTGTTACACAAATTTTCATTGGTTCTTCAACCCTGAATGTCAGCATATATTCGGAAAACAGACGGGGTATATATTTCAGTCCCCAAAAACGATAAAAACATGGACGACAAAACCTACGCTTCACTGAATCAATGGCATAATACTGAATAATAAATGTATTTTTTTACCAAATTAAATGTTCTTTTTATACTCAAAACGGCAGTATGAACAAAATAATATTATAACGGTTTATTCCATCATAAATACCTGATCGATGCAGCAAACTCCTATGTTCCACGGCTGTACCATAACAAATAACCAAAACGTTGAGCCTTGAAAACTTCGTCATCATGGGGCCACACCAAGGTTTTATTTATATTTTGTTAACATTCAAATTATTGAAACTGTTTCGCAAACCCGTTGTTTTGCTATGTGATATATTAATGTTATATTTATAAAGTTTGTAAAATTTACTACATATGAAACTGTATTGATTTAGAAATTAAGTACAGTATTTTCCTTCATGAGACACCCCATACGCGAAAAATGACGTGACACATATTTTGACGTCATTGAGGAATGACGTCAAAAGTACGGAAAGAGACATCTAGAGCTACGAAAAATGAAAATAAAAGACACAAATTTATTTAATACAGTTGGATGTTTTATTAAAAAAAAACAATGATTAAATCCGTGATATATCTGTTATTCAGCTATCAGACAGGGTATATAATGTGACATTCCAGGCTTATGATATATATTCCCTTCGGCTGCGCCTCAGGGAATATAGATCCTAAGCCGGGAATGTCACATTATATACCCTGTCTGATAGCTGAATAACATATATTATCTGTATGTGTAGCTCCTCAAGACATGTTCCAGTCCTTGCATTAATTATTATTATTATTATTATTATTGTATTTTATATACATATTTGCTAGTTCTACATTCCTAGGAGGGAATCAGCCTCCTACATTTCCTTAAGTTTTCTAATCTTGAACAAAGGGGAATAATCCATAAAATATATAACGGTTGCTGTTTTTTTAATTTTTTTTTATCTCCCTTGGGTGCCTGCTTCCCTCCTAGTAAATCGTTATTATAATTCATCAATTTAATTTGTATTATGTATTCTAATCATTGTAATCATTGTATGAAATTATAAACCCGCAAGGGTCCTTAATTGGTTAATAAAATATTCTATTCTATTCTCCGTTTATTTGCAGACGACAGCATCATATACAAACAAATAAAAAACAAAGAAGATGCAATAAAACTCCAACAAGATATTGATGCTGCAGGTAAATGGGAACAAGACTGTATCATGCACTTCCACCCAGACAAATGTACAGTATTACATGTAAGTGCAACACAAAAGCTGAAAACAATCTCGCATACATACCAATTGCATGGGAACACACTAAAGAAAGTTGACTGCAAAATATTTAGGCATTACCATTCACACACCCTTTACAGCGATAAGCAAACCTTGGATGAATCAGCATTACGCGGTGTAGTCCTGCAACGACAGGCTTCAGGGAAGTCTAATATTTTTTGTTCTATGTCGTTAAAACAGCACGTTTTTAACAAAATAGGAGTACCATCTTTTGCAGTTTTTCTTGGGCTTTCTCTACATACAAATTGTGTATAAACTACTTTAAACTGAATACTTTAAATTTACAATTTTTCATCGTAAATTTGCGTTTCCCACGAAAATTGCTGAAACAAGCTCATAAAACAGCGGAACTACTAATTAAAAGTCTAAAATACACACCCAGTCAGAACTCACAGTCCATTCTTGATTTTATACTAGCATGTTGTTGCGTAAAATTGTCCTGTTTCGAAGATATGAATGTGTTTTTATGCATGGTACAAGATTATCGGGAATAAGCTGCCGCGGATGAAAAAAAATAATGGGATGTGTAGAACTCGGTAAATGATAAGAAATCCGCGGTGTTTTAATGCAAATGCTATATGATGTGTAACGTAACGTTGACAACAAAATTACGCAGAAGCCCAATTTTTGAGGTTTCAATGAAATAATATATCTTGACTATAAAATTTACATTTGGAAGGAACTCTCTGAAACTCAAAGTTTAATATCAACCACTATATTTGCATCAATACATCTCTGTTCCATGCCCATTTTGTGGCTATAGGTCCGTGTACATAAAATAAAGAAATATTTAAGTTTGTGTTAGCTCCAGTTAAGCATCAACCACTAATGGTAAGTCAATGATATTTGGTATGCACTTGCATTAGCAACATTACATATCAGTTCAATGTCCAATTCATGTCTATGCTCCCACTGACTTTGACATTTTTTATCAGTTTCAGTCATGGTCAATTAATTTTTTTTTCATTTTAACTTTATCCAGTCTTCTAGGTCCAGCTACGACATATTTCTGTGTTAACAGTCAATTTTTAGGGTAATTTTGATTTCTTGTTTGTTCCTCGGGTTTTCTTGCCTTCCCTTAACAATTCTTGCATCTTTCAGAAATGGCAGAAGAAACGCAATCTCCAGAAGTACCATTCGTGGAAGAGGAATCATTTTTGCTAGAGGAAACCGAAGTTTTAGAGGGATCTTTCGTTGAAGTAGAAACAACAAACACGACCCAAAAGTGTTCCTGTAACAAATGCAATAAAGTATTTAAGACAAAGTATACTCTAAACAGACACAGTAACACTGTAAACTGCACATACCAGGAGAAGACAAAAACGTTGTTCAACATGCAATCAGTATTTTAAAACTGAACGAGAAAAGGATGAACATTGTCTTTCGAAACATCAAGCTTTGGTTTGTCACATTTGTGGTATAGATTTTAAAAGAAAAGGGGATTTAAACAGCCATATTATCGTTATTCATTCGGAAGAAGATGCTAATAATAACAACTTGAAAATTTTGATATGCCCTTTTGAAGGTTGTCAAAAGAAATTCATCAAAAACGGTCTTTTCCAAGATCATCTTAACAAACATATACTGGCGGCACCCCCCCCCCCCTATGACTGTCGGAATTGTGGCAAGAAGTTTTCCTCAAGGTATTCCCTAAGCAGTCATACAAAAAATTGTATTGAAAACAAAAGGTATGCATGTGATCACTGTGGAAAGTCATATTCCACACAATGCAACATGAAAACAAACCTCATAGCAGCCCATAGTGTAAAATCCGTTTAATGTCTATGTGGAAAAGAATTCAAATTCCGTAGTAACTTAAGGGTGTAGACCTGGGTTACCCTAAAAATTTTCCCATCAATCAATTTTTTTGAAATTTGCATCATGGAATAGTTTTGTCTAAATACATTATCTGCCAAAGTTTCAAAAATTTTCACCGTGCCGTTTTCTCCATAGCACATCCTAAATATAGCAATTTTGGGGGTATTCTGGACGCCAGATAGTAATACTAGCTTCGGAAGATTCTAATAGATATGCACATTTATTTCTGATTGAAAAGGAATATTTTGGCTTAAATACACTTGAGAGTGTTGTTGTTGAATAAATATGAAATATCTAGCATATCTGAATATCCTGTTTGGAGATAATCACGTGCAAAACAGTGGAAACTGCAAAAAAGGGGGGATGGCCTTGAGGACCACCTTGGTATTAAAAATCGGATTAAGAAAATTCCTGTCATTTAATTACCACCAAAAAATGTTACAGTGAAGAATAGACATATAGACATCATTGCACCAAATTATACAAACTTTTACCGTCCGATTTTTGAAATATTTAAATTTATGTTTTTCATGGCACCCAGAAAAAAAATGAAATTGTCGAGGAAAGTTACCACACACACATCTTTTGCTAGTTTCTTTGTTTGTGAGATAAAAAAAAATAACTAGTTACCAATAACAAAAAACTTTTGAATTCTTATAATTGACACAGTGGATGTCCAAATTACCAAATGACTGCATTTGTCTTTTTTATTTTCAGGTCGGCTGGGGAGGGGGAGGGGTGGTTTGAGGGTGACTATACTTGATTAATTCATTTAAAAAAACAACAACAAAAACAGACAGCCATCCAGCTGTATTGTTAAATTCCTTTAAATTCTGTCCTCCAGTTGTATTCGTTTGATTCTGATTATTCTTTATTTGTCTTGGGAGAAGGGGGCGGCGGTATAAGAGAGGATCAGATGATATTACAATTTTTTTTCTTTCCCAAACATAGCTTTCTATTTTTTACTACCGTATAATTTGCTCTATAGTTTCATAATATCTAAGATTCTGATGAATATATATTATTTTTTTTTTTTCAAACCCTTGAAATTCAATAGAAAAAGGTTGTCACTCAAATTGTGTTACATTTCTGGCATTTTTGACAACATATTTCGATGAACATTTTTTCTGGAAAGAGATATTTCAATATGTTGTGGGCATATAATAATAACACACTGCCTGACACTGGCATAAGCAGCAATAAGATATTAAAATACAAGGAGCACAACTATGGAAAGGTAAAAGGAAAAGGAGTCGTATTTTTTAATTGGCTAAATCCAATGTAAACAATCTTTATCACCAAGAAGCTTGGAATTGAGGTGGAATTTTCAAACGCACAGATGATCATATACATGTATTTGAGAAGACATTGAAAATAGAGTTATCTCCCATACCCCAGGTCTACACCCTTAAGACGCCACCAGAAAAAAAAAGGACACTTTGCCTTTTGAATTTTAAACATGCTGTGTTTAGTTTGGCTTCAGTGACACTTCAATGACCATTTGTAAGGCAGAGAGCAAATTTTATATGTTTGAATATGTTTTATTTACACAATTATTATTTTAATTTTTATTTACAATAAAATGTACAGAAGTTTACAAATGTAAAAAATATTTTAAGGCAAAGGAAACCTTTTTTAATTGTTATAATTATTTTACATACAATTTTATTTCTATGTTATCACAATAAAGACTATTGTTGAATAAATTTGAAATTGAATGTCTATTTTACACATCCATAGTAGTCAAAGATAAAATGGGATAAAGATTGAAAAAAATACTGCACAAACGAAACCTCTTCAGTGCAATAGTCTTGCACCGAGGTGAGTCGTTTACCTTGATCTGAACTGAAAGTCAATATTTCTCGGAAATTTTTCTTGGGTCCATAAATTCTTCAAAGAGTCATCTAACATCTTCAACCATATTGAGAATGTTTTAGTGCTTTTCTCTCAAAATACATGCCAAAAAACTGTGAAAATGGCCGTGTTACTCCTATAAAGGATCAATGATAACATCAAGTATATTAAAGCATTTGTATATCTTTTAAAACCGAAGAAGGTAAGTGACCTCCGTTTTGCTCCATCTGTTATAGTTTTCGAGATACCTCGAAATAAAGGCGTTTTACTCCTATGTCCTATTAATAACAATAGTGGCCATGGTTGCCAACATATCGAAATTCGAAGCATCAGTTTCATTCAGGATGTCCTTAGGAACACCCACAATATAACAGATTCAAATCCATCAAGGGTTTTATTGAAGATAATGTTGGAGGAAATGTTCACGGAAAACGGCAAAAAAAAAAATTTAAATAGCAATAACTCAAGAAACTATCACCGTTAGATCTCAGCATGCTGAACAATCCTACCCTTTTTCACAGTTTTGCTAAAAACGACTGTTTTTTTTAATATATTTTTGGGGGAAAAAAACTGTCATCTGACCCTTATGTTCTATTTTAGCTACAGCGGCCATATTTTTCGACATATCAAAAATCGAAGCGTCAGTTCTGTGCAGGATGCTCGATGAAACAACCACAACAAATTTGGTTGCAATATATCCAGTGGTTTCAGAGGAGAAGATGGATGAAGAAATGTTAATTGACGTCGTCAACGGACACAAAATGATGGCATAAGCTTGCTGACTTGGACCTTTGGTCCAAGTGAACTAAAATGTGTCAGTAGGCATACACAAAAGAAATATTACAAAATAAAGCATTTCGATTCATAAAAACTTAACAGTATCTCAATCAATAGTTGGCAATTCTGATAGTCCTTTTCTGTAATGAGCATGGATTTTAGAATCATCCTTTGCATGGAACTGACGAACCCCTCTCTCTCCATGCGCCGGTTCGTCGTGTCCGTTGATAACTCGTTTCCTCCGCCTCTGTTTGAGTGTTTGACTATTTCCAGGACAACTTGCGCATGCAAAATGGGTTCAATATCTTCCTGAATGATCACAGTGTTCCGCTGGATATATTTTTACACTTACCCAATTACTGAACTCGAAGAAATTTGCAAAATTATACCAATTAACCTCGTTCTCGTCGCTTCGGATCTCTGTCCCAGGACTACGTTCATCTCCGTCCCCGAATGTGGCATTGGACACGGTGGTTTAAATAATATCTAAAACTTTTACTCAAAAATCCTTGCAAAAACACACGATCTTTTTAACTTTACCGGCGAAATATTTTTTTTTCACATTTTTTTTTATTATAATTCATCGTAAAAAAACAATATCTTTTAAAGATCAACATCAAAAACCATGTGTCCAAGCTCTTACACAATTGTTTAGCATATATAATCACAGGGACTTGCTCCCGGTGAATAAAAAGATCGACTACCCACATATATACACTAGACAAGGGAGATACAAATGTCGTCGGTAGCCACGCTTCAACTCATTTTATTTCCATTAATACCTTAAATCTCACCGCTAGTCCTCCTTAATTCGTTTAACAAGATGTTTATCTAAGAATTACAACAGCAGTTACCTTGATTAAACCCTACTCGACTTAAAAAAATAGCTTCATTCACTCCAAATCATCCTTTTCAACATCCGATGATTACCAAAACGAAACTGACGACATTGAACTTACGTTCGGGCTTACTCGGGGTTTTTCTTTCATGCACGATGACTCCAGTTGCAAAACCGCGGGAATTTGTTGGCGAAACTTTTAATATATTAAAGCGGGATTTTGAATTCATAATTAATTTAAATTACAGATTCTAGTAATCGAACCTGATTATGACTGGTATGTTGCATACTTCCGGAGAAAATATAGGTACCAGTACGTATACAAAGAGGATTCACTGAAAACACTTCCCCATTGAACGCAGCAGTTATAGTAGAGGAACTATATAGGGAATACAAAGACAGAAACAGCCCATTCTATATAGCATTATTGGACGCAAAATCCGCTTTCGACGTTGTGGTACTGAACATGCTTATGCGCAAAGTGTATTTACTAGGAGTTGAACTATCTACTTGGGCCATCATTGATGAATTACACTGCAATACAAGATCAGCGGTAAAATGGAACAATACCATTTCTAAAGAATTTCCAATGTTTCAAGGCGTAAAACAAGGAGGACTTCTTAGCGCAGACTTATATAAAATATATATTGAAGATCTATTACATCTTTTCGAAGAAACAGACAAGGGATGCAAAATTGGCAACATAAATGTAAACGCTGTGGCCTGCGCAGATGACATTGCTCTGTTTAGTGACAACTGGTACGAATTGCAATTATTGTTGAACTTTTCTGCAAACTATAGCTCTATGCATCATTACACTCTACAACCACAGAAGAGTGTTATTATTCCGGTAAACCAGAAATTCAAAGACAAACAAAAATCTCCAGTATTTAAATTAAATTCAACATCCATGCCAACAGTAGAAAAATCTTCTCACCTTGGAATAATTCGATCAACTTCAAAATCAAAAACTGATAATTCCACCATTGAACAAAACATTACGAAAGCAAGAAGGATTTCATACAGTTTAATGAATGTAGGACTTCATGGTAACAACGGCCTTGACCCAGTTACATCAACAGCCATAATAAAATGTTATGTCCTGCCAGTACTGACATGGCATTGAAATCCTACAACCAACAAAAACCAATATGAATAAACTTGAGCAATTTTTGAAGTCACTGTTGAAGAAAATACTTTCATTACCTATAAATGCTCCAGATCCAGCTTTATATATTATTACTGGCATACTACCCATAGAAGCCCAAGTTGACTTAAAATGTCTAACATTATTCAATAATATCTGTCGTCAAGCCCAAGAATCATTAGAGAAAGCTATTGCGGTTCGTCAGCTACAAGCAAAAGATCAGAACAGTTCAAGCTGGTTCATAGTAATCAAAAGAACACCCACGAAATATGGACTTAAACACCCCCTAGAATTGCTACAATATCCTCCGTCAAAAATAGATTGGAAAAGAACCATCAAAGAATGTGTATTTAAATACGGGAAAACTCGTTTGCTAGATGATTGCACAATGTACGAGAAACTAAAATATTTAAATTACTCCAGTTTCAATCCAAACACCAATCACGGGATGACCCATGTGGATAAATCTTCTGACCCATCCAGAGAAGCAATATTTATTGCAATCAAAATAAAAATCGTAACAGGCTCATATATCCTACAATTAGATAGAGCAAAATTTAACACCAATGAGAACACACAATGTAGGCTGTGCGACCAAGAATCAGAAGACTTAATTCATTTTATATTGAAATGTAAGACACTAGATCCAATAAGAACTCTATACTTAGAGGAAATAAACAAAATCATCCAAGTTGTTACTAAGAACTCATTTTTAGGATACGACCATACAACTCAAATACAAATAATTCTGGATTGTTTCAGAATAGAAAATGAAATTTTCTCGAACCAAAAGAAGAGTAGGATACTTGAAATCACAGCTGATATTGAGTATATCTCCAGGAGGTTATGCTTTGCATTACATTCTACAAGATACAGATCGCTGAATATTAAGAAAGGGAAATACTAATTGATGTACATGGTGGATGCTACAGTGCAATTAATATTTGATCATGGTGATGAACTTTTTCTGTGCAAATATGTAGAGATAGTTAACCAACGTTCATTAAACAGAATGGACTTTTAGATTTTAACATTGGATTTAATTTAACTTAATTTAATTTAATTCTATAAGTCATTACTGTATATATGGCACGAATTTTAATGTATGCACGGATATATGTGGAGATAGGGAATGTATATATTCTGGATGGTGGAGGACATTACAACACACAACACAACATAGCACAAGAACACAGCACACCACACACTACACTACCCACTAGATGGGGTTGCCCGTAAAGGGCGGAAGAAGAGTTGGCGGTAAGGTAAGGTAAGTCGAAAAGTAATAACAGAGTTATCGAACCTAATTATGACCGTAATAGTTGCATATGGGGGGGGGGGGGGGGGGTCTGTGTAAGAAAAATAATCAAACACCGATGACAGGTGTTAGATTCTATTAAGTTTAAGTTTGATAACTTGTTTCTGAATCCCATTGAACGTTGTTTAATATATTCGTATATTGGAATATTATACTTTACGTTTTTAATTTCCCTATTTGTCTTTGTGGATAAATGGAGAACAAAAAGACGTTTGAACATGGCAACACTGACCGATGATGGCGAAATGGCAAACAGAATTATTAATGATGGGTTTGCAGAGAATGCAGTATATCATACTACTTGTATGACAAATTATTTACTCAAAAGAATTAAGGACGACAGTAAAGACTATTTAACATCTGAACATGATAACTTATTTCAATCCTTCATTTCAACTATCAAAGATGACTTGCTAACTCACAAAGAGATATTCACTTTAATCCAACTGCTAGAACTTTTTTTTTCTGATTTTCTGCCCTCTGATCGAAAGGAAATTTGCACATCACACAGACTACAACAGAAATTAGAAAGACATATTGGTGATTTGATAACAATACAACCACAGCAGTGAAACCAAATAAGACAACTCTTCAGGTGATGTTTTCAACATTTTGTAAAAAATATTCTGAAAAAAAGCAGAGGTAGCGTCACATCCAGTAAGAGCGTTAAGGGAGGGTAAAATCATTCATTTGATTCTTAGGTTATTTAGTAGAAATATCTCAGTGAGAACGCGGACACCTTGTTTATTGAGTTTCATTATTTTTGTTTTTGTTTTTTTAAGAAATTCATTGTAATACAATGATACGTCGTAAGTTCTATATTCTGAAAAAAAAGGCACTGGCTACGATTACCTGGAAAAAATTAGGATTACCTGAGAGACTAAGTGCCAGAATACAATTCCGGTTCAGGAACCTATTTCACGGGAAAATATCGGGTAATCGTAATTTTATTTACTAGAGTTACCTGGTCTTAATAACCCGGAAGTTCTTCTTCTTCTTCTTCTTTTGTTATACAATATACCATCAATTGATTGATGATTACATACTGTTGCATGCGTGGACAAGAATTTTATTTACATACTATAGTATAGCCAAAGTGGAAAATATTTATAATACAAAGTGCTTGAGGAAGATGACGTGATTAAAACTATGTACATGTAAGGTTTATTGTTTAGATGAGTGTACAGAGAACAGCTGGAGTTAGCTGATCTCTGAAGCTATCGATAGATGGGGCCTGAACGAGTGAAGCAGGGAGTTGGTTCCACTGCGGTATTGTATAAGGAAAGAATGAATGCCGGTATGAATCTTTTGATGAGTAGATATACCTGTATGTNTGTTTCTTTTGTTTTACTAATTTTATTTTTTAGACATTTCCATCCATCAATCGTGAACATTGTTTTAATTCTGTTTAAGTTAATGTTTTCATCTAAAATCTTTGTTGGCAAGACTACAACCATCTGCTCGTCCGCCGAAATGTTTGTATAGACAAATTAAATTCAGAATGAAAGTTTATAATAAAATTGGTACCTATGAAAATAAATCAACAACAATAAATAAGATTTAATATTTTATTTACATACAACTATTCCGGGTAATAATAAGACCAGGTAATTCTAACAAATAAAATTACGATTATCCGATTTTTTTCCGTGAAATATGTTCCTGAACCGGAATTCTATTCAGGTACTCAGTCTTTCAGGTAATTCTAATTTTTCGTTATTGTTACCCAATCCAGGTAAATCCGGGTAATCGTAGCCAGTGCCAAAAAAAAAATGACTATCAGGGCTTTTCATTACCTGACTTTGTGTGTCTGCTGTGAGGAAATAGATGCACATATTAACTAACTGTATTTATTTCTGAAAAGCACATATTGTGAATACATTTTGGAGAAAATTTTATCGACTTCTGAGGTGGGGCCGATTTTGGCCCTTATAGCCCCTGGTCGTGTGCGGGGGCAGTCCTTTGGTTGAAAATAAAGTTAAAAAGGGGGCGATAATTCCGTGCCACGCGCGCCTGTGACATAAAGTTCATTTAATTGTCTTTTTAATGATATACAAGGTAAGTTAGTGTGAATGATTGTAAATGTTGATGTATGAATGATCTTCATGTTGTTGATTAATATGCCCATTTTGGGCTCTATGATTAGGAAATAAAAAAATTCTTATTCTTATTCTTATAAGTCAAACAGTTTGGTTTCTCGCTGCTGTTTTGTTGAATAGATTGTCCAACATGATATGCAAACTTTTGATTAGACACGCCCACAAAGAGTCACGTTTCCGATTGGACAATCGTCCTACATTATTTCGAAGTCTTCTACTTTCTTCATATATGCAATTATATCTTATTTATAGAATTATTTCCTCCTTAGCCAATCAAAGCTAAGAATATTCGAAACCTCTCTGACTCAACTTGATTGTGAAAGTACAAGAATAAAATGTGGACAAGTTGACAGTTAACTACAACAGATCGATACAGAGCCATGCGTTTGTTACATGCTGCGGAATTTCTACTAATATATTTGTCTTTTGTAAGTATATACAGTGTTTATTTATTTATTTATAATATTCACGATAATCACACACCTGTATTACGATCACAATATTTTTAAGCCCAAATTAAGGTCAATGAATTTTGTAAATAAAGAAATATCGAAATTATACAAATAATGAACCGTGATAATATCACGTGTAACTTGTGTACAATAGTTAAATATATAAAAAAATATTACTTTAGAAAAAGCAACTTTATTGATTCTGTCATATAAATCAATAATATCAAGTCGTTAAAGACAAATGTGCACGAAAATATGTGATTTGTAAATATATGTTCAACAACTACAATACAAATACAAATGTTTTTATTGCCAATCTATGATAATGAGTGTAGCTTCTATTGCCTGTTAGTTGGGAGAATGAAAAAAAGCCAGTTTGACTTAAACATGGGTAGGGATAGTTTTTGCTACAGTGATGGAGCTGGGGCTCCCCTCCCTAATTCATATATATTCCCAAAACATGTAAACCTCGTCCTATCCATATATTTGGATAAGAAAAAGCATATAATTTATATACCTATATAACTTTCAAATTAAAATTCAATACTTAATTGTGAGCTTCTGACGATCCATTGAGATTAAAATCCAAGTTCAACTTTTAATTAATATTTAGGCCCAAAAAAAATATGTGTGTTTAGGGTTTCATCTCTAAAAAAAATAGGGTAGGTAGGTAGGGAATTTTTTTTCTTCAAAATATTTTTACATTAAATTAATGGGGAAGAAATCCAGAGTTTAACGATGCTTAAGCTAAAATGACCATAAAAATGTTAGGGTAGGTATTTTTGAGAGCAAAAAAATAGGGTAGGTAGGGAAACCCTAAACACACATATTTTTTTTTGACCTTAGGTATATTCGAGACATATAATTCAAGATATTACCAACTGCTTAAGAAACCATGTTAACATGTAATAAAATCATTCAGCCACCAGATGACATTTTAAATTTAAATAACTGTTATCAATTGTCTAGTTTTATCTTACTTCTGTTACATTTGTGCATAGATTTTTTTTATGTTAAATTGTGCATTTTGTGAAATATATATGAACAAATTGAACAAAATTTAATGTTTTGATAAATTTGAAATTACCGAGGCACTTGATGCCTTTCTGAAAATCTTTTTCTTTTAAAAGATACATAAAAAATAATTCTATTTTTGGAAAGAAAAATAATCTATATGAAATTAATGATATTGATATGTAATGGAGAATGCACACCTACTGTAGATTCTTAAAAATATTCAACAAGACCCTTATTTTCAAGAATCTTCAAGTTGGAGTGTATTCTCCTACAGTTCCATCTGCAAAAGTGTTTTTGCTTGATATTTTTACATTTTTGACATTTAGAAAGCCCAATTAGATAACAATTAATAAAAAAAATAAAACAATAAATTTTTATTGGAATATCGATGTCCTTTCGATTCCCATTAATATTTAGCTATTTCAAGGTAACCGTCTTTCAAGTGTCCCAAATGTTCATGAATGATCCGTGTAATTACTTGCGGTCGGTTCGTTTCTTGTTGTTTATATTGCACAAATCTATTTTAAAAATTCAAGTACTTGTCACTGTCAGTTCTCAACATAAATTATGCCAGATTTGAAATACTTGTATGTGCCTTGTATATATTGATCAATTACTCAATTAAAAAAGTTTTTGATGTTTTTTTTTTTTAAATAAAGTTTACTGTCAAAAGTCATATATATTAATTATATTGTGTTGTATTGTGCCACCGTTGCCATGTGGTTAGACGGAAGTTTTCAAACTTAAAGCAGTCATTTTAGCTTATAAGTCAAGCAGCAGTTTGATACCTGCAAATCCCAAACTATTTTATGCCTAAAAGGTTAAAGTTCATGTACGCAAGATAAAAAAAGAATAAACTGTAGATTCTTAAAAATAATCCACTGTCGGAACAATAGTGTGACATAAGAGAAATATATTAATTCAGGAGATTTTAAGAAACTGCTTATATCTTTTGTTTTATATGTCTGATTATACATGATTCAGATAACAATATGATCAGATTTAAGAGCTAGATTTGGATACATAAGACAGTCTGCGCCACAAACTTTTTGACATAATAGCCCGAAAGGCCAATTTATGGAACTTCTCCTATTTGTCTAACTAATTTTAATGCAAATTTTCACTAGCCGCATCAATTTTTACTAGATTGGGGCATGGGGCTAGTGGCTAATTTCGCTGACTGATAAGACCAATATCGTGAATCAAAGCATTGTAGCTTGAGATTTGTATAAATATGGACCATTTATATATGACTTATCCGATTCCATTGACATATATATATCGTTCATATAACAACGTTATCTATGCAATCAGTGCTTATCACCACTAACATTGCGAGTTCTAATCTGTTCTAGGCGAGGTGTACTCAATACAAAATTATGTGATAAAGTTTGTCAGTTACTTGCAGCAGTTGTTTTCCCCAGGGTACTCCGGTTTCCTCCATTAATAAAACTGACCGCTAGAATATAACTGAAATATTGTTGGAAATGGTGTTAAACACCATAACCCTAACCCAATCGTATATTTTAAAAGTTGAAACATTCAACCTTTTCCAGCAGCATATTTAATTATACCTGTATATAAATGTAGGATATGACCACCTGTGGTAAATCTTTCAAGGGACCTTGTATTTCATGGTATAACATCCTGTTATTTGTCTAACATTCACAACCAATTTTTCTATTCAATTTATATAGAGAGAACTTATTATTATAGATGCCATTAATACAATAACAATAGCTGTTAGTGGTTTTCTTGGATGTAAATCTGACATTGAACTTTGTTTTACCTAATGCTAGTACAGAATCATCAGAAATCCAATTTGAAAAGTTGAGTGTGATATTAAGAACATATGTTGTGTGTTGTTATATGGAATTTTGACTTTTGTACTGCTTTTTTTGGTCATATATTTTATTTATCAAGTCTTAGCCACTGTGGCACTATGAAATCTCCAGTCGTAGTGACGCACTATAAAAGCTTCAGCCATATTGATACATTTTATAAATGACTGGTCAAAATTACACATACATGTACCTACAGTGAAAAATATATCATTCATATTAATATAAATGTAAATTATTGTAGTTAATATCTTTTTAATTTTCTTACCAATAAAATATTAATATTTCAACTTAAAAGCATGAAATAAATAGCAAGAACTATTTCATATTTTTATCATGGTACATAAGAAATTTTGCAGACCTTTCAATAAGGGGCGGAGAGCCCGGGTGGCTCAATGAGTTAGGTCGTTGGATCTAACAACTCATACAAGCCTATTACCAATGCGGCGTGGGTTCGCGCCCAGCTTTGTAAATTACAAAAAAGGGTGCACTCGACTCGCAGCCGCAAGTGATAAAATTTACCAGTTGCTTGCTCAGGGTCGGTGGTTCTCTCCGGGTACTCCGGCTTCCTCCACCACTAAAACAGGTTGCCATGATATAGCTGAAATATTGCTGAAAGTGGCATTAAACACCAAAATTCAAATTCAATAAGGGCCGGTACTAGGTACTTTTACCCACCTAAAATGGTCTTTGGTACCTCCTGATTTTAAAGAGTGTTGTATAAGATATTCATGAAAATTGTTCCAATTTTAATTTTAAAAGTGAAGTACTGGTAGACTTGGAAAATATTGAAAGCCCTGAGTTTTGCTGTTCTTTAATGTAAAAGCCCCTTAATCTGATGTTAAAACAGCTAGTAGATGATATTTATTGTAAAAAGTTAACCATATTTTTTATAAGATAAAGAAACTGCACATCAATTTTCATATGAAACATGAATAATAAGAGAGAAGATTAAGCCGATTATCATGCCTCAAGATAAAAAAGTCATGACTATAATGTTTCATACATGATGTATATATATCGTATTGTGTTACATGTATCTATTCTTATTTGTCCATAGATACTTTGTTGTAAAAATATTGCAGGAAATACAATTGACAGCCTTTATATTTGCATCAATATGTAATTTGTCCAAAAAAAAACCCAACAAGAAACGGACAATAAACTCCTTTCGGATTCACAACCTCTAGGCAACAGAAATTGTCAGGTAACAAAAAAAAACCACATTATTAATGGCATACTTTCGCTAATGTGTTATGTTGTAATAAAACATAAATTTCGTCAGGAAATGTCGATAAGAAACAAATATTCTAATAACCATAAACCAGCATCTTTAGAACTCTTTTTTTTTATATACAAATGAAAATGCAATTAAAATATACCATAACTGTTAGTATTAACTTATTTTTTGTTAAAAACTAATTAAAGAAAGATGTGGTTTTGTAAATTTTTAGCTTCTGCTAGATTTTTTTTTTTTTTTGCAATTACATGTACATGACATAACCAATAGATGAAAAAAGATTTACCTACAATTGCATTTATAATTTCTTCCGAAATTCCTAAAAATTAAATCCTTACTTTAATACATGTATTTTTGCATTTAAACACCAATTTTTTTTTCAGTTTTAAGATTTATAGCAACATGTTTGTAATATTCACATCTGAATTTGTATTTTCACTTTCAAAATGGGATGAATTTAATTTTACCCTGTTTCTGTATTAAATGATTTTATTTTGTTCTTTCAAATCAAATGTATTACAATTTATTATAGAATTTAAACATAATAAATTTGATTAATTTTGTAAAACTGAATAAAAGGGATGTGTTAATGTCCCATTTTGGCCTCAAATTTTGTGGGGGAAAAAAAGAATCTTCATTATTAGAGGTTTACAGTAGTTTTGTGAATTGGTTCAATACTTCTTCAAAGATAGATCTGAATATTAAGGTGCTTAATATATTTTATGATTAAAATTATATTTCTCACTTGCCCCACCCTTTATCTTTGTCCCTGATAAAGTAAAAAAAGGTGGGGGGAACCAAGGGAGGAGATCAAATTTTAATTAAATTGAAATAATTATAGCTATTTTATTTTTATTTGTCAAATTTTCAAATTAACCTTTTCATTTTTTTGTTATCATTAAAAAATTTTTTTTGCTGTCTTTAATTTAATTCTTTTAAAAAATGATGAGACTCTCTAAATGACTCTTCTATTGTTCCTATTTCTAGAACAAGTACAGAATGTACTGGTATACCCTATATAAATTCAAACACAACTGATACATTTGTGCTATAAATTAGCTATAGCTTTTCAATGTATTATGTCGCTTTATAAAAAATGACAACATTACTAAATTGTATAGAATAATGATACAAAGTGTGTGAATAAAAATGATAAAGTAAATACAAGAAAATATGGATTTATTCCCAAGATGAAATCTATCACAATAGTCCTGTCATTGAACTGATAACAGTATTAAATGTAAAAACCACTATCATTGAGTATTCTGTATCTGATATTTACCATAAAAATAAGTGTCTAAGTTAATGATACAATTTGTTCAGCCACGATATAGCTGAAATATTGCTAAAGTTGGCGTTAATCACCAATCAATCATAAAAATAATGGGGGGGGGGGGGGAAAACTTTTTCCAATNAAACTTTGTCCAATATATATAGATAAAGTAGCTTAATATTTGTAGTATTCTGTATCTGATTTTTTCCATAAAAATAATGGGGGGGAGGGAAACTTTGCCTGATATATAGATAAAATAGCTTTATATATGTACATTAATAGACATGTTATGATCAGTGCATGTCTTGGGAGTTCCTATTTTAGTTGATAGAGATAAGACATGTAACTCCCAAATGTCAAATACTATTGTACTAGACATTATAGATTCATTGAAAAGGAAATTTTTATTGGTATCCAATTTTATTAACACTATCTGTGACAATAAAGTGTAATGTGTATTAATGATTTGTAATATCCTGTCTTTGAAGGACCAGTAATTGATATTAAGGCTTTTGTGGCTTCTTGTATGTGAGAGTTAAATCTCAATCATGCCTAAGCATCAAACATAAAAAACATATATCATCAACAAAACAGGACCGAGCCATTACTGATTATTTACAAGTCATCAAGTTTTTTATCAAGCGATAATGGTGTTTTAATCTCATTATCAATCTTTGGTTTCTTGTCAACTCAAGATGATTACGCTCCTCGTTAACCATCCTTATAAAAAAAATCACTATTGATTCTGTATTTGTCACAGGAAGAAAAAAAAAGGACAGTCGATAAAAAAAAATCTCGTTGATGTATGTATATAGTCTGACAACTGATATTTATTTGACCAGTAATCAGTATGGTATGGAATTAATCGTTGAATATGAAGGACTTGTGTTTTTTTTCTCTCTCTACAATATACTGAAATGATTTATTGATGTGATTAGAATATAGATTTGATAGTTTACCCAAAGTTTTAAGGGATACATACAATCAACAAGCTTATTTAATTAACTAACAATGTCAAGATTATAGAATCTTGACTTAAAATGCAAATAATACGTATTCTTCGGCTTAATTTGATTGATTTTGTCAATAACATCACAAATAAAGACTTTAATTATACATTTTTTTGTAATATTGTATAAAGACTGTGAAGGAAACATAGTCTTGCTTAATACTTATATTAAAAAAAAAGAAGAAAATACTATTTTTGACGTAATTTTGAAATTCTACTCTTGTTACAAAGTTTTCATCTTTTGGTGTGGATTAGAAACCCAAGTTTACCTATGCCACATGAAAATGTTCAACTATTATTGGAATACAATAATAAAAACTTTGTTTTCTCAAAACTACAAACTTGCTTGAAGCCAAACAGCATAAGAATAACCTGGTCAGCATTACAGACTTAGGTGAGCCCCTAGTTTATGATAGGCCTGTTTCTTAGCAACCATATATAGCATAGGTATGTCATGATTAAGTGGTTCACACAGATTACAACATATTTCATCATTCACTACCTTTCACTTTCGTCATCCTGTAAGTAAAATTGACTGGTTCAAATGTATTGCTGTGTCGGTAAAATTGAGACAGATGCTCCTCTAGGAAATTCTAAATCCAATTAATGAAGAATCTTGTCAAAAGAAGAGTATCATTTCTGAAAGATACGATAGCACAGTTGCCTTGCATTTATGTTTGGAATTTACAGTTCATTAATAATGTGCCAGTAATTTATTAAAACTAAGGTTAAATCTCTCTCTAGAATAGGTAAGACTAGCCGATTTTTGCTATCCTGTTTCGGCTCTTTGGTTTACTCACTCCCAAAGAGTTTTTAATTATTTCAAGCTCACCAATCTTTTGACTGATGAGCGTATACTACCTGAGTTTTTAATTATTTCAAGCTCACCAATCTTTTGACTGATGAG
>MJUT01024995.1:999188-1020941 GCA_002080005.1 Gigantidas platifrons
GATGAGCGTATACTACCTGAGTTTTTAATTATTTCAAGCTCACCAATCTTTTGACTGATGAGCGTATACTACCTGAGTTTTTAATTATTTCAAGCTCACCAATCTTTTGACTGATGAGCGTATACTACCTGAGTTTTTAATTATTTCAAGCTCACCAATCTTTTGACTGATGAGTGTATACTACCTGATGAGAAGTTTTCCAGTAACAGATTGTGCAGACTAAATTAGATATCTACTTTTTATTCCATCAAATACATATCACAGATTGACAAATGGTGGAAATTTCAGGGAATGGATATCACCCAAACAAACGTATACATGTCTATGATCAACTCAAATCCCTGATGGATGCCCCTTCCCCACTCCCTCCTCTTAGATAATAAATAATGAGATGAACTAGCTTTCCCAGGTGAAAACATACTGTACACTATATATTATATTAATACAACAGGTACATGTTTTTAGTGTAAATTTTGACAGACGGTGACCCCATAAAGGTAACAGTATTATGTCACTGGTAAAAGATTGATTACTTTAAACCTGAACATGTAATGATCATTAATTTGTTGTACCTTAATGCAATTAAGTGTATAGAAAATGTCATATTTCCCATGATAAATGTAAAGAAGTCCTCTCTTCTTATGTATATTTTAGAAATTGATATACATGTACTACTATTTAATGGTTGTCTTCATTGCTTGGTTTATTTCAGATCAGAAACAGTCATTTTTCAAAATTATTATTTTTCAACTAGTATACAGTCCAGTCCACCTATAATAAAATTAAGGACTGTCATGATCGTGATAGTATGGTATTGGTAGTTGTATTTACAACAACCTATGCAATTGGTGACTTAGATTACGATAATGTAACCCTCATTCCGCTTGTGCACCATTTAGGGTTACGAATCGATCTCATTCAACGTATGGGAGCAAATTAAAAATTTCGTTCCGGGAATATTTCAACTTTCTTTTTGCATATCTGCTCATAACTTATTATTCCCAACAATTTCTAAGTAATGGTGATATGAAATAAGTGTTACAATACCTGTTTCTATCTTCAAGACCGGTTTCGTATTTGAAAATTGTTACTTGTGCACCATAACACCTTACGTAGACTCTCGTGATGGGCGGAGCCTATCCATATATGGATCTCAAGGCCAAATATGGAAAACGTTTACTACGAAATTACTACGAATCGATCCAAATAAAGATATCTCCAAAACGAGGCAAGTGCACGTGAACTAGCAACTTGTAAACAAAATGTCGGACAGAAAGAAGATTTCATGCATTCAAATTTTCAGATGGATATAAGTCTACCATGGATTGATGCAGCGTTTACTTAATACCTCCAGGTTTACCTAAATATATTTATCTTTCAATCCCGTTAATTTTTCCTACCACTTACAACGGAATTAGGACAAAAAACCGCCCGGTGTGAATCACTCCGGGCGCTGCTCCCATACGTTGAATGGGACCGATTCGTAACCCTAAATGGAGCACAAGCGGAATGAGGGTTACGTTATCGTATCTATCAGTGACTATCCCCAAATTGACCCCAATAAAGATATGAGTTTGTATCCCACTTATGATTTAATACGTGTACTCTATACAACATTATGTGATAAAGTTTGTCAGTGACTTGCGGAAGGTTGGTGGGTTTCTCCAGTTATTCCAGTTTCCTCCACCAATAAAACTGACCACCACGATATAGCTCCAGATATACAATGTATATACCGATTCTTTATAATGTCTACTTGACTGTATTTTCATTACACTGTACTTTTACTAAAAATGGATGAATTAATAAAAGGTTTTATGAATGTTTATTTAATTTGTTGTTCGATTTTGATTTTTTTTCTTGTACAAGCTGTTTGTATTATAATATATCTATTTAATTTTTCATTGTTAAATTATCATTTTTAGCTCACCTGACCCAAAGGGTCATGTGAGCTTTTGTCATCACTTTGCGTCCGTCGTCGTCGTTGTCCGCGTCTGTAAACTTTTCATACTTTCTTCTTCTTCTTTGAAACCACTGAACTGATTTGGACCAAATTTGGCAGATATGTTCATTGGGAGGTCCTCTACTAAATTTGTTATTTTGGTGCAGATCGGAAATCCAACATGGCCGCCAGGACCAATAATGTGTTCTGATTGGTTGAAACTTTGAAAATCTTCTTGTCAGAAACTACTTAGCCGATGGAATTGTAACATTACAGAAATGATGACTGGATGGTCCTCTACTAAATTTGTTATTTTTGTGCCGATCGCATATCCAAGATGGCCGCCATGACTCGACTTAGTTTAACATTGGACCTTATGGGAATTTCACATTTCCATCTTTTTTTCTGAAACCACGCAACAGATTTGAACCAATCTTGGCAGAGATGTTCATTAGATCGTCATATACAAGATTTTTGTTTTTGGCGCTGATCGGAAATCCAACATGGCTGCCAGGGCTCATAATGTGTTCTGATTGGTCAAAATTTAGAAATCTTATTGTTAGAAACCACTAAGCCAATTGAATTGTGACTTTACAGGAATGATCATTGGGTGATCCTGTACTAAACTTGTGAATCGTTTGCTGATCGGAAATTCAAGATGGCCACCATGACTCGACTTAGTTTTAACATAGGACCTATGGAAAAAATGTTTAAAATTCTTCTCCTCTGAAACCAGCAAGTCAATTTAAAGCAAACATGGCATGAATGGTCCTTAGGTGGTCTACTTTCAAAATTATGTCCTGTTATGTTTTTTGAGAAACAATGATTTTTTTTTATGGAAATACACAAACAACATGACTTTTTATAATTCTCTATTTTTAGTAATACCCCAAAAGACAACTTTATTCAAAAACAAGTGACAACGACAATGGTTTTTTTAATACTAAAGGGAGATAAACAATGATATTTTTTCTAACTATACCAACAAGATATAGATTTCAGTAGTAAAAGGAAAATTGTAATATGATACAAAGAGTATTTGTTTTTGTTCATTTCCATAATTAGTACATAAAGATTTAATGGACGTTCCATTTCACTGGTACCATACTATGAAATTCAATTGTTTTAAGTTACAATCAAATGTCATTTATAAGTAACCATTGAATTTATTAAGTTTACTCTGATTTTTGATAAAGGTTTTTATTACACCAAGTCACAGTATTTGTTGTTTGGACCAAATATACATTTTTATTTCCTAAAATCGCTTTTTTTTCCTTCAATTTTAGTGCTTGAATGTAGTTTTATGTCATTTTGATGACTTATCAAAAGAGTCTTGTTAAGATAACAGTATTTACAAAGAGTTCAAGAGCAAATGTTTGTCATTAACGGTATTTGATCATAAGCTTTATACTCCTTCCATTTTCTAGTTCATTCCCAATCCAGTACTAAAAGTCACTTTGGTTTTATTACAAGCAAACACATTATCCATTTCATAAGAAGAGAATTTTTAACCAAAAGTTCTTTGAAAAATCAAAATTCTGATATTTAAAATGCAGAAAGTCATTCTATGTTGTCAGGTTAGCTGAACTATATATTGTTTTTATCACATGCATGAAGCAAACAAAGTATCAATCTGATTGAAATCAGATCTCGCACTTTCTCCATTTGACTGATGTCACGGTATGGGAGATCTGAGGAAGCCCTATGAAGGTCAGATGCAAGAGACCTTAAGTACCATCCAATGAAACTAGGGATTGTTAGAATATGAAAGTGTAACTAAACTGCTGTGAATGCTGCAATCAACCAAATTGGCTGAAAAAAGGTCATAACCAAATTTATCATTTTTATTATTATATATTCACGACAAAAGATCACTCGCATGTGATCCGTAATGGTGTTTCTTCAGATCTCCCACGCCATCATGACACATCACTCGCATGTGAGCCATAATGGTGTTTCTTCAGATCTCCCACGCCATCATGACACATCAGTCGCATGTGACCCGTAATGGTGTTTCTTCAGATCTCCCACGTCGTGACACATCACTCGCATGTGACTCGTAATGGTGTTTCTTCAGATCTCCCATGCCGTGACATATCAAACAAAGGGAGAAAGGGAGAGATCAGATTGACAAAATATTTACTGATATTTACAAATATTAAGAAAATTGCGACTTAATAAAATACCAGTCAGTTGCACTTTTCAGCATTGGGGATAGCTAGTTTGTTTGTTATGAATAAGACGTACAATGAATTATTGCAATAACAGCATTGATTATTCAGTTTCTTTGAATCAAGTATTTAGAACTAAATGATATCAATTTGATAATGAGTTTTAGAGCCACTGGCATTTCTGAGGCCGATATTCTCATTACTATTCTATTATAAAAACCATAGTTAAACCAACCATTAGAAAAGTAATATAATCTGAAAATAGTATTTTCAAAATACATATACTTGACACCCCTATAAAAAATTTTAGGGAGGGGGACATAATAATTCTTAATATGGTAATTTATGGTATAGCAATGTAATATTCCTTATAGAACATAACAAAAAATTAGTGTGCAATTTCCCCCTGTATTGCATGCAGTGTGATATAGCTGCATAATCATGAAGTTCAGTGTTTCTTTAATTTTGACAGCTGTTGCCTTACAATAAAAGGATTATTGTACAAATTGCACTCGTAAACTCTTGCAATGCAATATTCTACTCAGGACAATATTCAGCAATATTTGTGCACGAATCCTATAAATTTTGACCATCTAAAGATTTAGTATATGCTTTGCATGATACATATATATACATGTAGTAGAAGTATTAGTTAATAAGAAAGGGAAGTCTACACCTTTATATATGACCTGATGACCATTTACTGACATTCAAAACCATAGTTCTTATATTTTTATACCTCATATGATTCAAACATTGGGCTATTTCCATTGCTTGAAATCTGTTGTCATCTTAGAAAGAAAAACGTAGATATCAGATATCTAATTTAGTGTGCACAAACACATTTCTGGAATAACTTTTATCAGGTACGCTCAAAGTCTTAAGATTAGTAAGCTACATAATTTAAAACTCTTTGGGAACATATGACATAATTAAAGAAAAAACAAATCACATCTGAAACTACCATTTGACAAATGTTTTCAGAGTTCTTTATTATATGTTCCAAGTTTGGATGAATATATCTGTTCTTTAATTTTATAACAATTAAACTTCTTCTCCTCACAAACCAATTTATCTTGTCAGTTTTATATGATCATTTGAGTTATTTTGGGAATTTAAATAGCTTGTGAATGATGGTTATTTAAACCTAATTAAGTGAACACTTTTCTTAGCTACCAGTATTTCAGGGTAAGAATAAGTTACTTTATTAATGAATTGATGATGCTAACTTTGTACTTTTAAAACACCATGTTGATCTAGACTTTTATAGTGCTAGCTGACTGAAACAGTAGTCTTTGTTGGAAACATAAACCTGAAACTTATTCAACCCACTCCATCAGTGGTGTAATGGTTAGCCTGCTCGCTCTGAGTGCCATTGTGGAGCAGGCATGGCTAACCCTTCCAAAACACCCGAGTTCAACCCCATTTTTAGTGGGGTTCATATTGCTCAAGTAATTATTTTCTATGTAGTGTTTTGTAGCTTATTGTTTGTTCTTTGTCTGGTCTTATGGCCATTGTATTGACTGTCCTTCATCAGGTCACTGCTTCTGATTTTCTTTTGGCCATTGTATTGACTGTCCTTTATCAGGTCACTGCTTCTGATTTCCCCTTTGGTATCTTAAAACTTTCCTTACAATTAAAGTTCATGCTATGCAGTAATCATACGTAGGTGCCTTTCTTCTTGGAATACAACATTATGATTAAATGTTATGTACAACCACATACTGTGTGAAATAGTATCGCATTCATAAAGTTAATCCTTAAGATTAAAGGTTAAAAGTCTGTAAGTCCAATGACTTTTTTTTTAAGTACACAAATTGTGCCTTAGACTTAGTATAGAAACCACAATAACAATAGTCTGGTACTCGTGACCCCTCAGATTTTTTTTTTGTTCTAGTACCAGACTACAATAACAATAGAATCTTAAGAAAATCAATAAGGTGATGCTGAACCGAAGAAAATAAGAAACCCTTAAAAAATAGATAAAAAATCCCAAGCAAATGCATTAATGAACTGAAATGAGGAAATGGTGTGAAATAATCTCAAAACGTATACACTTCCTGATCTGTATACATTGGTAGGTGGAGCAAGGTTACTGGCTTAAAATTGGGTACATTTGTGATGCTGGAATTTGAAAAACACCCCCATTCATATATTCCCTCAAGTATGATAACCGTACCCATTCATATATTTGAAGCATGAAAACTATACCCATTCATATATATCTGAAGTATGAAAACTATACCCATTCATATATATCTGAAGTATGAAAACTATAAACATGTTCATATATTATTCATTTATTGGTACACCATTTATATATAGATTATAATCCAAATTAATCACATGCAGTTCAATTATGCAACTTATCATGTTAAATTATAACATAATTTAAATCATAGAAGAATTTGTCTTGGCAATAAAGAAGCTGCTTAGGTTTGTAGAAATATGACCCAATGATATACCATAGCTTAAAAATTCTCACCAACATTTTTTTGTATTTAAGGTTAAAATTCATGACCTAATCATATATTTGAAAATTGAATAACTTGACCCAATCTAGTGGCATGTATATATACAGTGTTACCTGTTTAAACTAAAAATCAAACTCCCTTGTGACCCCCAGAAATCCAAAATGGCTGCCACCACAGTATGACCCTGCTAAACAAAATACAATGTACTGTAAAAGTTTTTTTCTCTAAAACATTTGAATAGAAACTTGGCTTTAATGTTTCTTCTATAGTCTATGACAAAAATTACATTTTTTTTTTGTGTTGATAAAAAATCCAAGAAGACCACCTACAGATACTGAGCTTCTTACTTCAAGCAAACTCCATGTCACTTCAATATTAGTTAGAACACAATCTGTTGTCATTTTTTATACTTAGTACTTACTGATATATTTCTTTTGAAATAAAAAGTGGATCACTGTGTGAGTTCAAATCCTGCATATTGTGAGTTGTACTTGATACAACTTTATCTAATAAAGTTTGTCAGTGACTTGCGGCAGGTTGGCAGGTCAGTGGTTTTCTCCAGGTACTCTTGATTTACTCCACCAATAAAACTGACTGCCATCATATAACTGAAATACATTTGTATTGTTGAAAGTGACATAAACATCATAAATTTTGAAAAATGTAGGTCAGGGACCAGATTTTAATATGAATCATAACTGATAGGAAAGTCTACCAAATTTCACACCATACTGTAGAGGGAAAAGAAAAAAATGTACTTTAAAAAAAAAAAAAAAATGTCGGTGAACTTACATTTCACAGAAAAATGATGTAAAAATAATTTGTTTAAATTGCAATGTGACAGGATATATTACAATATTACAGTATAGCTTCAATCATATTTGTCGTGTATTATGTTCTGTGGAGGGTCCCACATGGATTAAATCGTGTATTGTGTTCTGTGGAGGGTCCCACATGGATTAAATCGTAATATTTATAGCAGCATTATTTCTGTAAGTTGGATAATTCATTAGATTTGACTGATTACAAACCCATGAGGGCACCTGTTTACAGAATAGCTGTAATTTCCACTGGGAATTGTATCATTGCATTGCAATAATTAAAAATTGATATTGTCTATAAACTGAGTTGACAATTTACTTTAAGATAATATACAATGAAATCTGTTTTGAAAAACCACCTTTTCCTCAAAGAAAATGTGTCTGCTGAATATAAATTCTCTCTTTATAGAGTTTTTTTTTGGTTATAATATGACACTGTATATTGTATATCACTGCTTATGGTATTACTCATGTATTACTCCTATTCTGCTCCATCCATGATTGATTGGTTGATTATTGCTTAATGTCCAGGGAGCAGTTTTTCAGCTCTATTTAGGACAAGAACAAGTTCAATAATATACAAAACTATATAGAAATGAGTAAAGGAAGGGATGGTTCAATGACTTTTGGACTGGGACTGAAAAAGTATGGAGAGTTGGGTAGGGAAGAAAAATTTAGTCTTTAGTAGTGACTACAATCTTTGGAGAGATTCATATTGAGATATCAAGTTTAAATTCAAATGACTTTTTCAATTTGGTATATACATTTGTGTGGTACCACAGTATCTATGATACCCCGGTACCGTGTATTTTACAAGCTATTTCACCCAATTTTCGTTTCCCATTTTTTAAATTTAACTACCATGGTGCAATATGACCCTGATGTACTTGATGGGTACTATCACATGGAGATGGACATACTTATATATTTTCGCTTTTTTTTTCTGATTGAATTTTTTTTTTCTAGCTAAGACCCATTTTAATTTACCATAATAATTTGTTTTTCAAGATGTATAGCTCTTAACCATATTTGTTACATTAATTAGGCAGTAAGGAGGTCATGATATTCATATCTTTTATGAAAGAGCCATTTTTGTAAATTCATTTAATTAGGTCCTATTTACTATAGAAATCATCGCTAATACACATAAGTTTGGTTCCTGGTTTTGTAATTAATATAAAGAAACGAATGTCAACTGGTTCAATTTATTCCTACGTCTTCACTTATTTTGATGAAATAAAAGGAAGAGCTTTACACGAGATAAGAATGATAAATATATTTATCACGGTCTCTTGTCAAAAGGGGAGAAGTCTTTTTACATCTTATTGACATCACTTGTTAATCGTTACATCGTTAGTTACTTTTGTTGATGCTGGAAGCGTTCAAATGTCAGAAACTGAAAAAGCATTGATAATCTGATAAAGAATAAAATTACTCTATCCACCATTATGGTGCCGTAGGGAGAACAATTAGCTAATGGAGAAACTAGTTGGTGTAATTTTCCCGGGAATTTTCTTTCTCAAACTATTTTTTTTCATTCAGTGTTAAATTAAAAAAAAAATGAAAGTTCTCAGAAAATATTTCATGAGCAGTTGATAGGTTCCCATGTTATGAGTAACAATAATGGGCGTGAGTCAGTGAAAAGAGATTTTTTTTTTACATTTACGGCAAATGAAATTTTTTTGATTGAAAAGTGGCCTACAGTAATCATACTGATGGTTTCAGAAATTGTTGTTTTTATAATGTCTCCAATGATCATAATACATTTTGTATTGAATAAAAAATTCTATTAACAAAAGACATTGAACTGCAAAGAGTTCAATAAGGGCATCTTTGAAATAAACAAAATACTGGTTTTCTGTAATCTGAATTGTATTTTTTTATATGGATAGGCATGTAGGGAGGTATGTACAAAATATTTTTTTTAAATCTCAGACATGACATATTTTAGGGAATGGCCATTTAACTTAAGGGGCAGGGGAGGCTATTTTTTGTTGCCAAATAAATGGAAAAAATAAAGAATCTAACTCTGCATTTTTCAACAAGACTTTTTGTTCAGATTTGAAGAAATATTACCGATTTTTCATCTTCGAAAAAAATATAATCTGATCGATGCAAAATTTTCTTTGGAATTCATTATTTGTGTAGAGATAGTTTTGTCGAATCCGTGGGACTACGTCAAGGGAACCTTAAAATAACCTATAATATGAATATCCTAATATAAAAAAAAAACATTTGTGAAGTACAACAAACTCCATATGGTCTCCCTTTTTTACAGATGCCATTTTTATACAACCGCAAAAAAATTACGGCTGTATTATGTTATGAGTCTGTCAATGTTGTCTGTCGGTAATCATAATGATCCATAATGGTATAAATTTCTGTGCTATGACTTTAGTCCTCGTTGACCATTTCTTCTAAATTTAACACAAGGATCATTGGCACAGGATAAAGGTTGATATTAATTTGGGGTATTATGGTTCAAAAATGGGTATTTCCGTTTTTTGTAAAAAAAAAAATCAATTTCAATGCATTTGTTTCGGACTAAAATACAGTACAGTTTTAGTTATCTTCTTTCTTAATGGTTTACAAAATACTGTTTTTGGTTGAGCTTTAAATTGTCTATTATTATATACTAAATTCTGTGAAATCAAATGTATCTGAACTCTTTATTCCTGAAACAACATTTTAAAGACATGAAGTCATATGTTGCAAGTAGTAAATTTGGCAGTGTGCAAGAAACACAGTGAATAATGGACCTGAAACAGAAAAACACAAGAATTGAAAAGGGGTAATATACATGTTCCACAAAAATGACCCCTTACCATCTACTGGTAAGTTTGTGACAAACTTTATACTTGCTTGCAATAAGCTTACACTAAGACTCCACAATATGGATTACACTTGTTTTCAACAAAAAGCAAAAATTATTTTGGCCTGAAATTAACCAGTAACCTTATGCACTCTTTCACTATATTTTAGAACAGCACAATAGCCATAAAATGGGGTTCAACAAAAGTCATGGAAATACTAGCTAAAGAATACACAGAGCATAAAACCTTCAAAGAATTGCTGCAACCAATACTGGTTCCCCGAATGGTAGATACAAATTCACACAGGGATGTAAGAGAGGTAAGTTACCAGTTCATATGATAATTTTGTTCTGCCAATAATATGTATTGTTTATATGTCATTTCCATGCCACTGTATTGTGTTTATATTGTTGTATTGTTTATATGTCGTTTCCATGACACTGTATTGTGTTTATATTGTTGTTTTGTTTGTATTCACATACCCCAATTGGGGTCTTTGAGAAATTAAAAGTTTCAAGTTTCAAGTTTTTCATTCTTTAGAATTATGACAGATAGGTCAGTTAGAGATGATTAGAAGGGTGTTTTGTTCAAATAGAGTATGAGTCAGAACACAGTATCCAATATATAAAATGTTCTGATTGGACAATATTGGAGAATGAGGACAAAAATCAGACTCAAAATTTTTATGAACATAAAGCCTTAACTTTGATTTACAAGAGGTAGGTTTTAGAAATAGAGGAACATAATATTCCCTTCTTATACTCCGGTATCCTCACTAATAAAACTGACCGCCACGATATAACTGAAATTTTGTTGAAAGTGGCTTTAAGCACCATACCTGAACTCTAGATTCCCTTCTTAACTAGTTATTACAGAAATGTTTTATTCAGTTCTCAAGAATAAGCATTCAGAGTCTATGAAGTAGATATACAGATCCTTTTTCTTTTCCAAAAATGTGATTATACAGAAGATATGAATCAAGTTTTATTATATAGATGCCTGTGAAATACTGAGATTTCCAAGTGACAGAAAACATAATAATAAAATCTATGTATGAACATTGTATAAACTGCTCTTTCATTCTGAATATCAATAATACATTACTTGTAATCAAACAAAAATAATAATTCACTCATGCGTCAACATGAATTTGTGAATTACTGTGTTGTTCGCATGCTCGTGATTTATTTTGGATATTTAGAGTGCAAGAATAGTTATACTATAAACCTGAAGTCTGTTGCCCAACTTTTCATGTAATAGACAAATTTGTCTAAAAAGTCCCTCCATTAGATTTTTTTATATCCAAAAAACCTTATTGTCTGCCATTTTGAATTTCTATTAATCAAGTGATTAAATCATTACATCAATGCATTATGGGAGTCTATTATAGATTTTACGACAAATTTGTGTCTGATTAAATTTAACACAACATTGAACAACATCTAATTCAGTAGTTAAATTTTAAGCACGATGATTGATCAAATTTAACAACTGATTAATGTTATAATGAAAAGTTGTTCGAACAATTGATCCATAGAATCTTCATTGTTTTTTTTTACATTAACCAAACAAAGATTCATTTATATAAGTAATCTCTCGTAGTGGTATGTATATTTGATCAAATTCATATAAAATTATGGTAGACTAGAGTCAAATCTGCCCATGCAGTCACCTCTAAAGGCTCTATTAAGCAGTCACCTCTATTAACCAGTCACCTGTATTAGATGGTCATCTTTTTCTTGTCCTATCATAGAAAATGTCATATGAATTGAACCTCTTGTAAGAGGTCACTAGTCTTAGAAGACCACTTTTCTTTGTCCCAAAGGTGTCCTCTTAATACAAGTTTAAATTATTTTGGGTAATGTTGTTGTATTTTCTGTTTATTTTGTACTTTTACAAATGGCAGATATTTGTACTCATGTTATCGTTTAATCGGTCAAGTATATCTTTATTGTAAGAAGTGTGGGAATAATTCTTCATGTCGTATCACCAGACTGAAAATCTCACTCCTTGTAGATAATCTCTAACATTTACTTGACTAGACAGTGCCTGTAGATACAAGGTTAAATTACTACAGAATCATTCATAACTTCCGTTAAAACAGTTCTTCCTTAAACATTCATATAATGTTATCTATCACTGTTTAAACTTCCTTTTCATAGTAAATTATATCAAGAAATATTATTTTTCATAAATTAAAGTTAACGGTAACAAATATTTGGGCTCATTCAGACGATTTTGGCTATCATGTTTAATTTAGTCCATTTAGTTTTTTTGCTCCCGCAGACTTGCAAATTATTTGGCTTTCAATTATTTTGGTTTTGAACATACCCTATGAAGATTATTCCAGAAACGTGTCAAGTGCACTAAATTTGATATTTATATTTTATTTTTTTATTATATTTGTGGGATAACAGATTATTATCATTTGTACCCATGAAAGGATCAAAATTGAGTTTTTTGTTGAAATATGAAACCATAAAAATTGTAATGTATTGATTTGAATGATTGGGTTTTTTTTCACAGACATTCATCACTGTCATAATGAAATTTTGATATACTGGTATATAGTAATAGTAAGAAAGGTCTGAAAGGATTATTGATGTACATGAACATGAGAGACTATATCCAACATTACACTTAGGATGCAAGTTAAAGTAAAAGATCAGAGCTGTTGTTGCTGTTATACATTTTAACACAAATTAGTAGTGATATAAGAAAACTGACTATTTATCATGTAAGAATGTGACTCCTTTCTTGTTAATAACCATATGAGCATCAAATGTAGTATTTTTGTATTTTCATTAAACGGGAATGGAACTAGAAGGATATAATACCCTTTCAACCTACTTCCTTGTTTGGAGTAGACAGATTAAAGTTACAAATTTCAGTTTTTGTTGATGATACACCAGTTTATTTAGAGTTCAGTTAGTTTCAACCTACTTCCTTGTTTGGAGTAGACAGATTAAAGTTACAAATTTCAGTTTTTGTTGATGATACACCAGTTTATTTAGAGTTCAGTTAGTTTCACTGTTTATTTGATATACATGTTTTTGTATTCTTTTGAATTAAAACAGAAATGTATACAAAGCTTTACAACATATCAGCAATTTCTGGTTTTATATAGAAGCCTCCATTTGTTATTGTAGTAACAACCATTGTTAGAGGCCACTTGAAGATGTAAAAATTCATCAAATGGTCTTTGTTGACATAAACTGGATGAATTATTAATCAAAATCAATATAAATCACTACGCTGTTCCCACCACTTCTTAAATTTCTGGTTAGCTTCTCCTCGAAACTTCTGGTTTGGTTGAATAGAAACTTGGAAAGAAAAATTTGTAGATTCCTGGTTTGGTTTTGTGCCCACAACTTATAATGGCTGTCATAGAATACTATATAGTCTGATTCCTTGTACTGGTATATTAAAAAGTTTTTAAGAAAAAGGGTGCATTTTTTTCTAACACAAACGATACAAACGACTACGCATGTACGTGTTGAGAGCATTTTTTTCTAACATACGTTTATAAAGTTTGCACAAACTTTGACAAACTATGCAATCGCTAAATATGCGTCTACAGTTTGTCATTTATCGTTTGTTGTATTTGTTTTTAATCTCAACGCTGAATCAATTATAGACACGTGGAATTTTCCCGCCAAAACAAAGATGGAATCTAACAAAAGAAGAGATGAGTTTATTTACCAACAACATGTGTATGCATATTATCAGGTAAAACAGGGTCAGTAAACTCTGATTAAACGATGTATTTGTTTCTACTTTTGCAGCGTTTAACAAACGACACACATCGTTTAACAAACGACACACAACGTTTGCCAAACTTTGGTTAGAAAAAAATGCACCCAAAGAAAATCAATTTTTTTTTACAAATGATCTACTATGAATGTTCTTTGGAAAGTTTACATTTTTTTTTATGTTTTAAAATTTGTTCATGCCACGATATAGTTGAAATATTGCTAAAGTTGGTGTTAAACACCAATCAAGTAATCAATCAATTGTTTATGTTGATTGACACCACTAGACATAGATGAACGTAGCCACATATTGTAAAAGATATAATACACATGTAATTAGCAAGAAAGGATATGGATGTAAGTGAACATGAGAGACTATCAAATTTTACACTTAGACACATATAAAAGTAAAAGGAAGAGCACTTTAATATATTGCTGTTCAATATATCACAGTCACAGTAGGTGTCTTCAATAATGGACATAATTCTACCCTTTAAAGTGAGTGTGAAACAGCCCCTAGCCTTCAATTGAGAGTCATCTGTTGATTACTGCTACATGTAGACATCTTTGTTGTTTTGTTGTCATTTAGTGTATATAATTTTATTTCCCAGATGCAGGGTTATCATAAACTACAAACTTGATTGTACTCAAACTATACATAAAGGAACAATGAAGGGTACTTTACAAGTTGTATGGTTTTTGTGAGGATCAGAAATCCAAGATGACTGCCATGACAGGACAATTTTTGTTTGTTTTTGAATCAAAGAACCATGTTGGAAAAAAATTGTAGTCTTCTTTTTTAAAACCATTGAATCAATTGAAAACAAAGTTTGCTTGAATGTTTCTTGTATGGTCCTTTACAAAGTATTTTTTTATGGTACATAAATAATCTGAATTCCAAGATTGTCGCTACTCTACATAATTTAACATTCACCCCAAGGGTGAACATTTTGTAATCATTTTTCTTCTCTGAAACCAGTAATTTAAAAAGAAATTGGATGTAAATGTTCCTTCCTTGTATGGCCCTGTACAAAATTTATGTTTCTTGTGATGATCAAAAAACTAAGATGACACGACAGACTCAATGCCTATTGGGTAATGTTAAAAAATATTCTTCTCAGAAATAATGAAACTTTCTGAACCCAAATTGTACATACATGGTCATTTATAATCAGGTGACTGATATGTGAAGTGATCCTCTGACTCCTATGTAGAGAGGTTGAAGTTTGTTTAAAAAAAATTCTTTGAAATTTTGCATTTTGGTAGCATACCCACCGTATTATCTGCAAGAAAGTTTTGTGTAAAGTAGCCCCCATCTTATTAGGCCACTATCATCAAAGGTCACCCATCTTGTCAGGCTAGATTTCAGAGCCACTGAGATAGTAAAAGACTACTAAATTGTACCCCTCAACATAGGCAAACTTAAAAGGCTATTTTTTTTGCTTTGTAGAAAGGGATGACATTATAAGAGATGGACTACTGTTTAACTGATTTATGTAAAATAAAAATTGTTTTGTCATTATTTTTAGCGGAGTTGCAACGAAGTCGAACTCGGCTTATAATATGATGAATGGCGTCCGGGCGGTGCAATCGTTTCCGCACAAATCTTAAGAATGAAATGTCTGATCTAAATGAAACTTGGTACACACATGCCAGGTGGTGAGAGGAGGAAGTCTATTGATATTGCGGATCGTAGGACAAAGGTCAGGGTCACAACTTCTAAAAATAGAACAAAAATTTGATACTTTTTTCGTTTCTGCACGATATCTTAACAAAATGTAGATTCTAAATGAAATTTGTTACACATATGCCTGATGGTGAGAGGAGGAAGCCTATTGATAATGAGGTTTGTAGGACAAAGGTCAAGGTCACAACTTCTAAAAATAGAACAAAAATTTTATACTTTTTTCGTTTCCGCACGATATCTTAAGAACGAAATGTCAGATCTAAATGAAACTTGGTACTCACATGCCTGATGGTGACAGAAGGAAGCCTATCGATATTGAGGTTTGTAGGACAAAGGTCAAAGTCACAACTTCTAAAAATAGAACAAAAATTTGATACTTTTTTCGTTTCTGCATAATATCTTTGGATCTAAATGAAACTTGGTACACACATGCCTGATGGTGAGAGGAGGAAGCCTATTGATATGGAGGTTTGTAGGTCAAAGGTCAAGGTCACATTGTCCAAACACATGTTCGCAACCCGGCTTTCGCACCTTAAGTGCGTTACTGATTTTTTTTTTTTTTTTTATCATTAAGATTTACATTTTGTATTAAATTCAGAAATAAATATATAGATTCTTTAAAAGGAATAAAATATATAATATCTGTTTTGATTTCTTTAGAGAAAAAAAGAATAATAATGATTTTTGACAAAAATTAAACAGTCTAACACAAATTTTCTTTTGGAATAATTATTTCATTTCTTCTTTTTTTTTAAATTGAATATGATATCATGCTATTTTTGTGTCATCTGTTTTACCACAACGAATAGTTTTATTCATATTTCTTTTCTGAAATTTTTTAAGAAATATAGAAATGAATATTTATGGTTGCAGTAATTATGATCTTATTCTGATTTTTTCCTCCATTATTTTTCCGCTGAACAATAATGGTTAGTTCTTATTACATAATAATTTTCCTTTGAACTACTTGATATTGTTTGTTAACTGAATTGTAAACGAGTCACGTTTGGCAGGAAAAAAAAAGGAAAATTAATTAACGATGATAAAATGAAATCAAGTAATACAAAACAGGAATATAATGTCATACATAGAAAAGCCTGATAATTCTTTATTGCCAATTTACTTCAAACAATTATTTTGTTTATGAGGAAATCTGATTATTTTTTTCACTATGCCTAATTGAATTGAAGATTTACTCGGTAGGAAAATTCGTTGGAATTGGCATGGCATCCCTTATATAGAAAATGATGTTTAGTTATAAATCTATGGGATTAAAAAGAACGGCTTGACACCTTCAATTTAACGGGTGTTAAATGTCATCATCAAAGAAGAATTGTTCCGAGTCATTTAAACTCGGATTTCCTACTGTTTAAAGATTACATCTCTACAGAAATCTATATGCCCAATAATGGAAATCCGTGATTCTAATTTACTAGCAGTACACCTCCATTTTAAATGCTCTCGAGACAATACTATAAGGACTGACGCATTAATTATATTTCGATACATATTGATTATAAAAACTTGTGTAAATAGTGTTATGTCCCTTCATAGAAAAGGAGTGAGTGTAATTGTCGTCACTGAAAGTGGACAAAATATTGATTAGAATATTATGGACAACTAATTTTACACCTACAATGTAGATTTACTGCCATTAATTTTTCATGTTTCAATGAAATCTTCCTTTCTCAGTGATAACAATTCTTTATGTAAATATTGAGATGACTTCGTCTGATTGAAAGTGCATCTAATATATATGTTATTATCACGACTTAATAGAGGGAAAAAATATAGAAAATTGTAAAAATGGACAAAACCTGATTTGAAGTGTATCTAATACATTTTTGTATATATGTTATTATCATGACATAATTCGGGGAAAAAATTGTAAAGATGGACACAAAACTAATTAAATACATTATAAATAAGTTAAGAAAAACATTAAGAGACATTTCTGTAGGCTTGAAAGAGAGAAAAAAAAATGGCGAGGATGGACAAAACCAATAATATATATGGTCAAATTTATTGCAATCAAACTTGTTTCGGTTAGGGTTTACAGTTAAGGCCAAAAAAAAAAAATTCTGCGTTTCCGGTAACGGGTCCAAAAAAAATAGGGTAGGTAGGTAGGTGTTTTTTTTTTGGTTTTTTTTTTGAATATAGAGTAGTTGATATGTTCCTGCTGTATATTGCCACATGTTTAGAACCTCCATGTTCTGTGCATGTTTCAGAGGTGTTTTGACTATTAATTGCCCAAGAGTCCAAGGTGGTCGCATAAAAAGCACAACTTTTCTGTTTGAATTCAAAATCTGTTTTACTGTCTTTTAAAGTATGAGTACCAAGTTTAAATATTGCTGTTGCCAGCAGTCTGATACATGTTTCTGTACATAGTATTATGTCTTTGATTTTAATAATACAAATGTACTTCAAACCTCAAAAATGGATTTGATGTTGAACCAACTGTTGATATAATATAAATAAACCAAAATAAAAAATACTTTAAAAAGTACAGAGCACTTTGTAAATGGCAATTCAACACTTTTCAAAACCCTTGTGACAAAGAAAAACATTGCATCTTGAAACCCAAAACAAAATTGGGCAACTTATGCTCTGACATTTATATGTAGACTTTAATATTAATAATACATGTAGCAAGTACTGATATAAATAATCCTTTCGAAAAATATATACTGGGCAAACATTTTTTGGGATATAAAGGTGGACAGACACAGATAAAGAATGGGTGTATAAATACAAAGTACATGTATAATATAAGACACATTGAAACAAAATAATTCAACTGTTTGCTTGTGAATTGCCTGGTTTTCACGGTTTGGGTTGAGTACAATGTCAGGTTGGAATTTAATATAAAGAATTCAAGAGAAAGAATGTGCATTAGTATCTGGGAAGGGGGCAGTCTTTCTTTTTTTTTTATATTAAATTAAAATTCCATCTGAAACTAAAATTTTGAATTATTGTAACTTAGGGGAAACCATTTGATTCTGTGGGGATGGCTATGAAGACTTGGTACTGGGTATATGAATTATTTAAAAAAAAAAAATTGCAGCTGTGGTTGGCCACTTTCCCTTAAGCTAGCAGAAACATGCCACAACTACGATAATTTTATATTTTTGTAAGCTATTTTAATTTTGAGGTTTTTTCTTAACATATTTTTTTCCTACAGCCATCAAAACTTCAAAAGCATTTACTGCTTTGTTTGTTCCAGTTTCAGCTGCTGTATCTAGCATTTGCACAAATGCAGTTACCTTTTTTTCATGAGAATAGAAGCTGATATACTTTGTTCCAAAATTGTTTTTTTATTTCTCCACAGCTGCTGAAACTACTTCGAAGTTTTTACCGCATAAACTATTGGAGTCCGGTCCGCAAACGGAAATTACCGCGATCTGGATTTGCCGCGAATTTTTTTTTGGGGATTTTTTTTTTTTTTTTTTTCCCCCAAAAAAAATTAGGGTCGGTGTCGGAAAAATAGGGTCGGTCGTGTTACCGGAAACACAGAATTTTTTTTTTTAGGCCTAATTAGGAAACCAGTTTTAAGTTTAATACAAACCAGTTTCTAAATAAACCATGGTTTAACAGTTACACATTTCAGTGAATTGGTGGTGTCTAAAGATGGCTGACACTCCAGATCTAAATGATCTTATAGACCTAATATTGATAGATAGTTTAACCCAAAGTGAGGATGAAAGTTCTGATGCATGGCTACGTCATATTCTTCAACATTTTGTTCACAGAACATTTCAATTCACCTTTTTGTTGGCTTTCATGACTAAATGTAGGAAAAAAGCCCTCTGTATTTTGCCAAATAAAGATATTTACCTTTCTGATGTTGTTCACATACCCATTTCATTTGTAAATCATCAACATGAAGTCGAAGCATGTTCTTCTTTTCCTCTGCTGCTGCCATGTTTCAAAACCAAAATGTAAAACCGCCTCTCGTGCGGTTTGCTAAATTTCTGGAACTGGTTTTGGTTTGGACTTGATAAACTTGAAAACCAGTTTGGGTTTCAACCCAGTTTTAAACCGGTTTTCTTAAATAAATGAAAAGTTTAACAAACCAGTTTGAAATCTTAACTAGTTTGCTTGCAATAAATTCGATCAAAATGTACATATTATAATTAATTTTGTCCATCTATACCATATATATACTCTTAATGGTTTTTGTCTTCTATATATACATTGTATATATACATGTATAGAAGAAAAACAAACCCATTAAGAGACAGTTCTGTAATCTTAAGAGAAAATGTCCTTTTCATTTTCAGTTCCACCATGAATATTTAATGTATGATTGATATAGAGATTGACTTGAGGCAGCTGTATCTTCTGAAGACTTTTCCCAGTAGGATTTATCTAATTGCCTCTCCAATACATAGCTACAAAAAATAATGGAATTTAATGTTGTTTTTAAGTACTAATGATTGTTTTGTGTTCTACTAACTCAATACTTTGTTTGTTTTTTTATTAGTTATGACAGTCACTTCTTCTGTGTACATTATACATATGTCAATAATACTTTTTGCACATTTCTGACTTAATTCTAAAATTAAAAAGTTTTGATAAGAGTTATTCCCCTTTCAGGCAGGCATTTCATGCAAAATTCATTGAAAATAAATAACATATATTTTTTCCAATAGTCTGTACAAAATTTTAATGTTGTAACAACTTGTGAATTTTCTAGTTACTATTCCTCTGAATTTTTTTTAAAAATGTTCTGCAAATTATAAGAAAATTATATTGGTTCTTAAATTCTATGACCTTTCCGTTGCGCTTACTAGAACGGATACAATTTTACCCATCATAAGGGAAGTTGCTCCAATAGAAAGTGTATAAAAATGTATAATCAAATCAAGAATGTGCAAAACGTCTATTAATTGTATATATATCCCAAAGATAACATATCTTATACTTGCACCATCCCTCCATTACCTTCAAAATCAAAATTCCAATAAGGGCAAGGTGTACTCGATACAACATTATGTGATAAAATTTGTCAGTGACTTGCAAAAGGAACATGTAGGTGGTTTTCTCCAGATACTCCTGTTTCCTACACCAATAAAACTGACCGCCACGATATAACTGAAATATTTTTTAAAGTGGCTTTAAACACCATAAACCTTCAAAATCGATTACTTTCAGATGCTCTTTCATATCAATTATCAGTCATTATTCCCAAGATTATATTATGTGCCAGGGGCTGACATACAAAGTGATAACAATTGTGTTTTTAATTTACATTAAGCTATTATATGTTGATTTCTATACTTCATTGATGCTACTGAGTAAGCCTGGCTATGTTGGATCAATGATTTGTTCTTGTACAAGGTATCAGAGACAGAGTAATAGAACAGGTCAGTGACATGTTCTTTTATCAGAGACAGAGTAACAGAACAGGTCAGTGACATGTTCTTTTACAAGGTTTTACTATTATAAAGTAATAAAACGGATCAGTGACTTGTTCAAAGAAGACAGCTGTTTGAGATGTCAGTCGGGGTACAGGACAGTGACTAGTTCTCTTGCTAGGCTTACTGTTACAAAGTAAAAGAATGTATTAGTGACTTGTTCTCATACAAGGCTATGCTGTTACAGAGTAACAGAACAAGTTAGTGACTTACTCTCTTACTGTCACTGAGTAACAGAACAGGTCAGTGACATGTTATCATACAAGACATTACTGCTACAGAGTAACAGAACAGGCTAGTGTCATGTTCTCTTGCAAGGCCTTTTTTAACAGAACAGACTAGTGACTTGTTCGGTAATTTTGTTATTATCCTTATGTTCTCTTACAAGTTTTAGCTGTCACAGAGTAACAGTACAGGTTAGTGACTTGTTCTCATACAAGGCTTTATTAACAGAACAGCTTAGCGACTTGTTCTCTTACAAAGCCTTACTAACAGAACAGGTTAGTACTTGTTCTCTTACAATGCCTTACTAACAGAACAGGTTAGTGACTTGTTCTCATACAAGGCCTTACTAACAGAACAGGTTAGTGACTTGTTCTCATACAAGGCCTTACTAACAGAACAGGTTAGTGACTTGTTCTCATAGAAGGCCTTACTAACAGAACAGGTTAGTGAC
>MJUT01024995.1:1031193-1045661 GCA_002080005.1 Gigantidas platifrons
TCAAAGATGTGCATGTGGTAAGGATTTTGATTTTCATGAATTTTTACCAAAAATATAGATTGCTGAACTTAGTCTTTTTTTGGTGAATTTGGCTAAAAGGTTACATGGTTTGTCTGTGCAACCAACTCCTCCTACAGTTTTTACGTTAGGAAGTTTTTATATTGTAGATTGTTTGTACATATATCAAAGATGTGCATGTGGTAAGGATTTTGATTTTTGTGCATTTTTACTAAAAATATAGATTGTTGAACTTAGCCATTTTTGTGTGAATATGGCAAAAATGGTACATGGTTTGTCTGTGCAACTCCTCCTACAGTTTGTAAGTTAGGAAGTTTTTACATTGCAGAATATTTGTACTCATATCAAAGATGTGCATGTTGTAAGGATTTTGATTTTCATGAATTTTACCAAAAAATATAGATTGTTGAACTTGTGAATTTGGCTGAAAGGGTACATGGTTTGTCCGTGCAACTCCTCTTACAGTTTTTATGCTACGACGTTTTTATTTTTGTTGAATGTGATTAAATATTATAATTTGACAAATAATATATTTTCCGTGTAGACTTAGTTTTCAATAATCTTGGACACAGTCAGAGTGAAGCGGGGGGTATTAGTCCCGCTATGCAGACAGTTCTAGTTGTCACTGATGTTTGACATTATTTAAAAAAAAAAAGAAACTGTAGCTGTTGTAAAATGTAGATCAGATAGAAAAACCTGCAAAAAATGAAAAATATAAAAAAAATTGATTAAACCGGAACCGTGGGTATAAATAGCTGTGGGCAGAGCAAACATTCAGATTGCTATTATTTTGACCACGGCTAACTCCAGGAGGAAAAATCAATGATATATAGTTTCAGTTACTTTTGGAGCAAAATATTTGACAAGCATGGTCACTAGTGTTCCTCCCTATGGAAATTTCAGTCTTATTAAAAATAATATTCTTCATCAGTCTAAAAACTACAAAAATCATTTCGAAAATTCAAATTTCAGAGGTATGTGACCTTTAGGTCATGTTGGTCATGTGACATACAGTTTCATAAATATGCTGTTCATATCAACAGTGATTTTTGATGATAAATTCCACCCACAAATTTTGTCGGTAGGCACTACCGCAAATGCCACTTTAAATAGAACCTGCAAAAAAAAAAGAAGATTTTTATAATGTTTTTTTCTTCTTCTTCTTCTTCTTCTTCTTCTTCAGAAAACTGACATAACACCGCAAATAATTTTCTTTGATGGAGAAGAAGCTTACCAACAATGGACAGAAACAGATTCTTTATATGGAGCAAGACATTTGGCTGATAGATGGCAAAAAACTCTTAGTCCCCATAGATCAGATAAAAATGAATTACAAACTATAGTAAGTGGTCTGGGAAGGAATTTGATTTAACATTTTTTCAAAAGATTCTATACTTAATGTAATAAGTTGTGTACCCTACTCACTTTTTTTGCTCAGAAAATCACATGACAATCACATGATGCATATATAAATACAGAAAGAGTCAGTAAGGCTATACCTCTATTGCACAATCAATCATTTAAAGGATTGTAGAAGGGGTGCATACTTTACAAAACAAATGACGGTAAATTTACAATTATTTTGTATTTTATCTATAGTACCACAATAAAAAAAAAAAGGGGGGTGTATACTATTCTAAACAAATCACGGTAATTTCTCCGTGTTTTGTATCTTACCAATAGTACCAACAACAGATGGATACATTTTTTCTAGTAAAGTATATTATCAGTTCAAAAACAATTTTATTATTTTCATGTACTAAAGCATATTAAGTGTCGTATAGTAACATGATAAAATTACCAATGTATAATGACACTTTCTTATTAATTCACAAGATCTATTTTTTTTCCAAGACTTAATTTTCCATTCCCCGTTGACAACTTAATAATGTTTTGAATTTATCTGTTAATTACAAACTTTTAAAGTAGAAAGTTATCAATAGTTTGGTTACTAAAACACAAAGGAGCATTTGTTACCTTAGTTTATAGATTAGTCAGAATTGTTAGATACTGGTTAATTTTGATGCATCACTATACCCTCTTAAGCTATTATTTGTTAAGGTCCCTATTGGAAATAAGCTGAAAGGCTTTCATGGGTTTTCCTTGGTTGACAACTATCAACATTTAATTACCCAAGTGGTATGAAAATTTCATTTAATAATTAAATTTAAAATTTTTATTTTTAGATGAAATAGAAATTTTTAATCACTTGTGTGGATTGTTGATATATTTTTAACCTAAATATATTTTATTTTTTACTAACAAAGTTACGATCATTTTATTATATATTACATGTTAATTATGAAATCATAATCTTTGACTTGTAATATGAATTTTACATATACCTTCATGTATTTTTGGTTGATTGATTGATTGGTGTTTAACACCAATTTAAGCAATATTTCAGCTATAGCGTGGTGTGTGTATTTTTGAAGGCAAATAGAAATTGTGACGAGGTGGTTTTGTAAGAGGGGTGGCCTCTCTTGAGGGGGACTGTGTAGTAGTATTTTATGATCTCTGTGCATCTGAAATCTGACTTGATATAAGGGTGGCCTTTGGTGGGAGTGGTCTTTTAAGAGAGGGGAATACTGTATTATCTTACTTTATTTTTACAGAAACTGTTTGTACTGTTAGATCTAATAGGATCAGCTGATGTGGCTTTCAGAAATTTTTTTCCAGATACATCAAAAGAATTTGAAAATTTAGTAAAAATTGGTATGTACCGTATATATTTCATCTTTGAATTTTTTGTATTATTTTTTACAGTAAAATAAATGATCTTTTCTTTTATTATATGACTATGTTTCAAGTATGCAGAATTATATCATTAATTGGTTGTAAGCTTTATTTGAGGGTTAGGGGTTAATGTGTTTAATGCCACTTTCAACAATATATCAGTGGCAGTCAGTTTTATTGGTGGGGAAAACCGGAGAAAACCCCCGACCTGTCGCAAGTCTTTTTATCAGGGTTCACGAAATTGCATATGGACTTGGTGGTCCTAGCTAAAAAAAATGTCAGTCCTCATTAATTTTCTATTGCAAAATACCAACTTTGTGTAAGTACTTATCAAAATTTGCCAAAATTTTGCTGGTCATATCTGACAGGACTGACAATTTTGCGAACTCAGTTTTATTTGAAGAGAAAACTGCAATACCAAGAGTAAACCACAGACTACAGCCGTGAGCCACTGACAAACTTTATCATATAAAGTGGTATTGAGTAAACCACAGACTACAGCCGTGAGCCACTGACAAACTTTATCATATAAAGTGGTATTGAGTAAATCTTGCTACAGGTAAGAATCAAACTCACAACTGTAGTAGTGATAGTCACAGATTACAGATGAAGATGCTACCAAAAGAAAATTTCCTTGATGGCACCCTCATCCTTTCCCCCACATTACAGTGCAAGATGCTACTCTATCTACCAAAAGAACATTTCCTTGAGGGGCAGGTTTAAAAGCAATTTTATATTACTACATTTTTGTATATATACATGTTGCAACATTTTCCGCCTTTGTTAATTTCAGAAAAAGTTTTGAAGGAGAAACAATTTTTGAATCCAGATGGTCTTCAGAAAAGGTCTCCGTTATTTATGACAGACAACAGATTTTCTTACTTTGGTGGAGGTATAGAAGATGATCACATTCCATTCCTAAGACGAGGTAAACATTTATAATTTAGTGAGTGAGTGATTGTTGTTAATGCCATGTGAGCAATTTTTTTCAGCCATATCATGGCAAGAACAACATTGCTTTTGATGAGATGACGATGTCTGTTTTATACTAGACCTGCACAATTAGTTGGTTCTCTATAGTGCAGGCTCACTGAAACAACAGGCCACAGGTAGACATGTCGCTTGGATGCCTTTGCTTTCTTTCAAATTTCAATCATGAAATAAGTCTCTGACTATATAGATATTTGACATGTTAAAAATGGTAAGCTTTGAAACTGCCGTCAGTAAATGAAAAAGTCATCTCTTTCAATTACTTGTTCTGTTTGCAATATGCAGGGTACATTAACAAAAATATCAGTAGTTGGAACTAAATCAAATGTTAAGTTTACAAAGAATTCTAGTTTATTCTGGATTTGGTTTAGATATGATTCTAGTTTATTCTGAATTTAGTTTAGATATGATTCTAGTTTATTCTGAATTTAGTTTAAATAGGATTCAAGTTTATTCTGAATTTAGTTTAAATAGGATTCAAGTTTATTCTGGATTTAGTTTAGATATGATTCTAGTTTATTCTGAATTTAGTTTAGATATGATTCTAGTTTATTCTGGATTTGGTTTAGATATGATTTTAGTTTATTCTGAATTTAGTTTAAATAGGATTCAAGTTTATTCTGAATTTAGTTTAAATAGGATTCAAGTTTATTCTGGATTTGGTTTAGATATGATTCTAGTTTATTCTAGATTTGGTTTAGATAGGATTCAAGTTTAGTCTGAATTTGGTTTAGATATGATTCTGGTTTATTCTGAATTTGGTTTAGATATGATTCTAGTTTATTCTGAATTTGGTTTAGATATGATTCTAGTTTATTCTGAATTTGGTTTATATAGGATTCAAGTTTATTCTGAATTTTTATGATTCTAGTTTATTCTGAATTTAGTTTAAATATGATTCTAGTTTATTCTGGATTTGGTTTAGATATGATTCTAGTTTATTCTGAATTTAGTTTAAATAGGATTCAAGTTTATTCTGAATTTAGTTTAAATAGGATTCAAGTTTATTCTAGATTTGGTTTAGATATGATTCTAGTTTATTCTAGATTTGGTTTAGATAGGATTCAAGTTTAGTCTGAATATGGTGTAGATATGATTCTAGTTTATTCTGAATTTGGTTTAGATATGATTCTAGTTTATTCTGAATTTAGTTTAGATATGATTCTAGTTTATTCTGGATTTGGTTTAGATATGATTCTAGTTTATTCTGAATTTGGATTACACAGGATTCTAGTTTATTCTAGATTTGGATTACACATGATTCTAGTTTATTCTAGATTTGGATTACACAGGATTCTAGTTTATTCTAGATTTGGATTACACAGGATTCTAGTTTATTCTAGATTTGGATTACACAGGATTTCTCTTTATTTTTAGTTTGTTTACACAAGTTTCGCTGTATATTTATTATTACCTATGATGCTATCCTAACAATATAATATGCAAATTGATTTACAACAGTTGATAACTCTATCATAATGATAAATAAGTAGTGGAGAATACACTCCAACTGTAGATTCTTAAAAATAATCAACGAGACCCGTCAGGGTCTCGTTGATTATTTTTAAGAATCTACAAGTTGGAGTGTATTCTCTAACATAATACATTTCTATCTGCAACAGTGTTTTCATTTTATATTTTTACCTTTTTAATGTTCAGAAAGCCACAATAAGCCACAATTAACAAAAAATAAACAACAACAAAAATTTCGGCATCCGTGCTTTCGATTCTCGTTTATATTTAGATATTTCAAGGTCTTTCAAGTGTCCCAAATGTTCATCTGTGGTCTGTCTGATTTGTTAAGTTTCTGTCGGTTCGTTGGTTGTTTTTGTATTGCGAGAATACTCGTCAGTTCTGAACATAAATTATGTCAGAACTCAAAGACATGTATAATGTCTTGTATATATTGATCAATTGCTATTTTTTAAGCAAATTGTTAATATTTTTTTAACAAAGCTTACTATCAAGAGTTAAATATACTAATTATAGAATTTATTAATGTGGTGAACTTAGCCGAGTGGTAAGATGGAAGTTTTGAAAGTCAAAGTAGACTTTAAGAAGTATGGCAGTGGTTCGAGACACGAAAGTCCCAAAATAAGCAAAACACGTTTTTAAGCCTAAAATTGTAAAAGGTTAAAGTTCATATATTCAAGAACAAAAGAATCAGCTGTAGATTCTTAAAAATAATCCACTGTTCGAACAATAGTGTGACATCAGAGAAATGTATTATGCGTTCAGAATTAATGTTGGGTTGAACTGATTTTTTTATGAGCTGCCTGATTGAAAGAAGAAATTAAATATTAAATTCTATGTAAATTTTGTATAAGGTATGTACACTAGAATTCAGTGACAAAGTGATTATTATGTCCACATTCGTTTTTTCTCTGCTCACACTGATGTACTGCACAGTTGTGTATCATGCCTTCTATTTACTGTGGTTTAAGCGTGATTCATATATTTTGAATTAGTTAACAATATGTTTTTGAGAAGTAGCTACCAGAAATATGATGAAGTGGTAAGGATTATCCATCACATGTCAAATAAAATTTCATTATCTACTGTTGTTAAAAATGAGTGCTATTTACACTATTAATGAGTGTTCAATTCCAGCTGACCAAGTTTGTTTGGTGATTGTTTGATACATAATTAGTGTAAATGACGATAACGGCTGATTTATGACGTCAAAATATACATCTTAGCACATCTTGAAGTTCTATTTTATTTTAATACATATTATTTTACATCAACAAAAACATGTGTAAATAAATCGTACGTTTTCAAAAATGGATTTTTTTCCCCGCTAAAAAACAATAATTCCTCTTTGAAACATGGAACTCAAATTAGCAGCAAATATAAAAATAATAATAATAAAGTAAACTCCCAGTGTTCTTGATAATGATTCAATGTATTGAATAAGAAAATATGCTTCAGAACACTAAATGGCAATAATTCTATTAATGTGTGTGTCATAAATAACCAAATAATTGCATATTTATGACATGAAAACTTGCTAAATGACACGTCTGTCCATCCTAACACTATTAAACAAAACGTACAACATCCCATATTTACAACACTGCCATACAAAATACCGATTATTGAACTTACTGATATATCAAATTTATACTGTTTACAGGCATAATTGAAGCCTGAGAAATACAGAGTTAATATTATAGCTGATTTTGTCCTTATGATATTTTCATTGAATTGCAGAAAATGTTTGATATTAAGAATTTCTTTTTATGAATAAACACACAACTGGTATCTTATCAAGTCTTATTATTAAAAACAGCTTAAATTATAATACTTGACTTCAATCGTACTACAACAGTTGAAAATCAGAACTGTTTTTCTAAGATGAAAGAAATCTTACTGTAACAAAATTGATTTTATTTTTCTATATAAAATATTCGGTGAAAGACAAATCTACATTGAATAGTACCAAGTAGGTGTGATCTGTTCTAAGCCTTTAATAGAAAAACTTTTAATGATTTTGTGTACATTTTACATTCTTATAATAAATTTGAAATTATGAAAAAATAATGATTTTCATATATTTTTTGTCCAATACATAGCCTGCTCCTATGATACCTCAGGTTCTATGGTTCTATGTATTCACTTGCTACTTCAATCAATTTTTGTCTCCATATTTTTAATTTGATCACCACAGTATCATAGGACCCCAATATACCTGTATATGAGGGTCAGGGAACATTTATATAATAATTTGGTCTTGTACCTGGACAAGACCACATTAATATCATAATTATAATGAGTGTCCAATTGTCCAAGTTAAATATGCCAAAATATTACCCAGGTAATATGCCAAAATATTACAGTACCAAATATCACTACAGAAACTTACACGAAGTATAATAATAGTCAAATAGTATGCGGTAATCTCCAGTATATATATTTTGTTAATACAAAATGTAAATTTTTAAAAGTTAGACAAATACATATAACTTTGATACACTCTTAATATTTTTCAGAGAAAAAATTTCAAAGCTTTATGTAAAAATTGTATTTGTTAAGACATTATTTTTCTTTTCTTCTCCATACATATTAAATTTTTGCGAAAGGTTATGAAGATAAGCAAACATAAAAGAAAATGAATTCTCCCTCATCTCACTTAAAAAGCAAAAATTAAGGAGTAATCATTCTGTTGCTGTTCATACATGTATCAGGGTCACTGTGAGGTCATGATTATTTGACACTCATTATTGTCTTCAGTAATTATAATTTGGACCACCACATGAAAATGAGAAAAATTTCATACAATACAGATGAAAATATGCTATTTTTACTTCTAATTTGATAAACACTACACCTCATTCTGATTAAAATCACATCTCTCACGTACTTCCCTTTACCCTTTAATGTCGTTGTGTGGGAGATCTGAAGAAACAATGTTAGGGGCGGATCCAGGGGGGGGGGAGGGGGCACACCCGGCGTGCGCCTCCCCTAAAATTTGAAAAAATATGATTTTTTTGCATAAAATCGTGATTTTTCACACGAAATACCCCAAAAATTTTCACGCCGAGTGGATATTAATTAGATTGACTACACCATCACAGATTATCAGTAAGATTATTAAATACTAGAAAATGTATGAACATGTGCATTTCTCTAATCTCGTTCTTGTGACAACTGAAATAGAAGGTGTACAATTAGATAAATTTAATTATATCGTGTCATTTTTATGTTACCGATGATACAAAAATAGATGAGATGTGTAATGAAATTAGACACAAGATATACTGTCACTCTACAAAGTTAACAATGGTACGAAATATGGTAGAATTAAACTTTTTTTTTACCAAGAATCACTTTACCAGACCTTGGGTGTTGACAACATTAGAAAAATAATCAGAGTACTTATGAATAAAATATCCCTCAAAGCAAAGAGCCATTGTGAATAATTAATAACACAAAATCCTCTATTTCATTTAACAATGCATTACATGATAAAAATAATCTTAATTAAATCAAGATTTTTGTTATTTTTTATATATACAAAATGTATTTCAATTATTAGCAACTTGTTTCACAATCCTATTAATTACCTTCTATTATGTATAATGTATAGTTGAATATTGTAATGTTATGTTAAATTAATTAAGAAAAATATGTTTAAACTAATTATTAGTTACACAATGTAAATTAACTGTTATGTTCCATTTACATTTCAGGTGTAAAAATTCTCCATTTGATATCTAGTCCATTTCCTCGCGTCTGGCACACGATGGCAGACGACAGTACAGCCATAGACTATGATGTGACTGATAACTTTAACAGAATCTTCAGAATATTTGTAGCCAATTATTTAAAACTAGATGCTACTGAATCGAACTGTCGTAGGAAAAAGAAATAAAATGTTCATGTTTTCAAATTAAAAAAAAAAGATTATTTTTTTACCAACTCATGAAGATACCATAACCTAAAATGACCGCTTGCATGTCTCACAAGTTAACCCCTTGAGACTCACATGGGTACATATGCTTTGTAGCCAAACAAAATGGAGGACTTGTTACTGAAGTAGACAATATTTTTTATTGGAACCCAGTCTCATTCTATCTTTTCACTAAAGTTGACTGTCTAAATACAGATAAACCTGATTATATCTGAGGATTTCGGTTTGAATTAACAAAATTTGAGTTGTTCAGTGAGTTAGGCCATACAAAGTTAATTTCTTGGTTCTCAGGCCTGCCCGCATGTGGAAATTCGTCGCCGCATTGCCGATTTTATTGCAAAAATAGTAAAAAAATAAAAATAAATGCGGTAGCGCTGTCCATACGGAAAAAACAACCGCATCCGTTTTTCTCTTATATCGCGTGGTCGGTGAAACGCTTTAAAACGCATCATGCTTAAATGAGATTTAAAGCATCGTTATGACAATGTATAAATAAAAAACGTGTTTCCGTTCGACATTTAGACAAAATGTCAATCGTTTCTGTGCAAATTCGGCACAAATGTTTGCCAGTTTTACCAGGAAACATAATAGGGGGCTTCTCCGAAGCTTGTACCTTATTGGAATTGTTTACGGAGATAAAAAATGGTACGTTGGGACCAGCGGATTGGACGTTTCCATAAAAATTAACCACTTGTGATGTTTCTGCCACCATCGGAAGAAATAAAATTGAAATTTTCAATAAAGTAATGAAAAGATTTATACATTGCCATATTTTTCACAAAAAAAAGAAGAAAAAATGCCTCCCTCATCACTTTTTACAGCAGTAAAAGGATAAAAAAAAATGCCGCCCTCCCTCATCAATTTTGACAAAAAAGGGCCTGAGAACCAAGTAATTAACTTTGCATGACCTTAGTTGTTCTTGTTTAACACCAGATGAGCAATTCTTCAGCTATATCATGGCAGGAATAAGTTACAGATGATGTTCGCTTTGTACAAGACCTAATTGAAATTTTATAGTGCTAGCTTACTGAAACAATAGTCAGTGGGTAGATGTGTCACTTTACTCAGACATATTATCCTGATTCCTAGCTAATTAGTATTTGCTCTTACTCCTTAATGCTGTATGGTTAGAGGAGCAACATCAAATACCAATTTTATTGTGTATGGTTTGACTGGACCAGGGCTCGAACCCGATCTACCACATTTGAGGCAAGCATCATGTCTATTACACCATTGATGCTGTCTTTGAGTTGTTCAAGATTAATTAAGCTTATTATTACTAACAAATATCTTCCATATTGAACTAAGGAAACCTTTTTTATATATATTTTTCTCTTACACAGAGTGTGTAATATAGCTTCCACAATTCTACCTGCCAAATATAGCTCACACTTTTACATGCCCAATTAATATTATTTTGGTTCTTTACTGAGAATATATAAATTATAACATTTTGTTAAAATGAACTAAATGTTATGATTTACAATTATATATTGTAAGACAAACACAGAGTATATACTTAAGTCCTAAGGGATATTTGAGTAGGTAATAAAGAGAAGATCATGATACTAACAAACATCAGTACAAACAGAAAGAAAAGAAAACAAAAAGAGTGTTTCATTATTGTTTTTAGCTCACCTGACCCAAAGGGTCATGTGAGGTATTGCCATCACTTGGCGTCCGTCCGTTAACTTTTTCATATTTTAATCTACTCCTCTGAAGCAACTGGGCCAAATGGAACCAAACTTGGCAGAAAGCATCTATATAAGGTCCTCTATAAAGTTTCTTCATTTCGTCCCATTCCGCCAACAAATATGGCCGCCAAGTGCAATTCTTGTTTCTGATTGGCTATTAAAAAAATCTTCTCTTCTGAAACTGCTTGGCCAAATGAAGCCAAACTTGGCAGGAAGCATCTATGTAAGATCCTCTATGGCTGCTGTTACTAAAAATAGAACATATGGTAAAATTGCACATTTTTTAGTAATAACTCCAAAACCGTTCATAATATCAGAAATCTGACGGGGTAAAAATGTGCAGCACAGCAAGATCTACCTACCCTGCAATTTTGAAGTTAATCCGATTACCCAATTTGGAGTTATTGCTCTTTTTTTCATCAAATTTTCAAAATTTTAATACTTTTTGTCCTTTATTTCAAAAACTATAAGAGATAGATGTTAAGTTTAAACTGCAAACATGTCAAGATCTACAACTGCACAATATGAAGACTTATATATAAAGGGCAGAAAATTGGACTCTAACATATTATCACATGACCTCTAAACCCCTATTATTCCAAAATGATTATCTCACTTCGGTGGAACTTTGCGCAGCTAATGCACCATATGAAAATTTACTAAAAGGAGAGCTGCTCTCACTTAACATTATCTTTTATGCATAAATATAGAAAACAGTTCAGGTAATGATTATCTCCCTTTGAAATTTGCTTCAGTATCATTCTATTGTCAGGTGAGCGATACAGGCTCAGTGGGCTGAGCCTCTAGTTTAATGAAAATAAAGTTTAAACAGTAATGGTTGACAGTTCCACAAATATCAACAAAATGAACAATCACCTCTCACCTCAAATCATTGAACACAAAAAGGCCATGACATATGGCACTGGAAATCCAGGTCCTGGTACTTGTAACATGCACAAAAATGTGGTGGGGATTCAACTGGGATGCCAAACCTCCCTCTCTTGATAATTGGATCTCCAATGGCAATACAGATATAAACAAATGATAATAGAACTCACTGGGGTAAAGCTTATGACCGTAACTGTAAATTACGGTCATCCCAAGATGGCGGACATGAAATTAGGTCAGATTTTTTTTTGTCAATTAAATTGTTTCTATAATGTATTTTAAATGACACATGCATTAGTACGATGATAATCTATGAACTTTTCACAAGGAAATCACAAATTACGACTGAAAAATGTATATGAAAGAGAAAATCCGATTTTAAAAAATCGCTAAGATGACCGTAACTGAAAACTGCAATTACGGTCATCTCAGTTTTCAGTTATGGTCATCTTAGCAATTTTTTTAAAACGGATTTTCTCTTTCATATACATTTTTCAGTCGTAATTTGTGATAAGTTCATAGATTACTATCGTACCAATGCATGTGCAATTTGAAATACATTACAGAAACAATTTAATCGACAAAAAAGATTCTTACCTGATTCCACGTCCGCCATCTTGGGATGACGGTAATTGCAGTTACGGTCATCAGCTTTACCCCAGTGAAAACTTGCAGATTTGCTTAAACTCAAAAAGATCTAACACAAGAATGAATAATAACATAAACATGGACAGTACAATAACAGGGTCAGTGAATGCTCGCAGTTAGCTAACTGTCTGCCCTAAATGTAACTTGAATTGTGCAGATTTAATGGTGACGTTCATCAAATCTCTTTCATTAAAAACTTACAGGGCATAAAACTAAATAAAAAAATATTGAAAAAGAAAGACACGAAAATCCCTTACACTCTTGTGTAAGATTTCAATGATCTTGGACTCGGATCAACATTATTTCAAGATGTGAAATATTGCTCTTGCGTGTCTAAGAATTTCTGGTCCTGTATTTTCACTGAAGGTTGACTATATTTTACTTCTGACAATCCAGGGAACAGACATCCAAGTACGAGATGATAAAGTTCAACTGTATTGAGAAAAACTAGTATTTGCTGATGGATATTAAGCAACCAATGGCCAATCACCATACAGAGGCTACCAGGCAAGATTAGAAATTAGCCTAATCCTTCGATTTCAGCTTCCATTATATATAGAACACATCCTACTTTTAAAAAATGCAGTTTGGTGATCTTCTGGGCAGGCGCGGATCCAGCCATTTTGAAAAGGGGGGGTTCCAATTTTCCTGGCGCTACAGACTGACATTTTCAGTCCAAATTTTGCATAGTAGGTACCGCAGAGTAACATTTTCAGAGTTGGAAACGGGATTACACACCATCATCGTGTCTCAAATGGTTTAAGAAACACAAGAAACGAGCACCTTTGTTAATACTTGGTTTACCAATTAGACTTGGAAATATAAAACAGAATCAACAAATTACCAGAAACGCAAGTTCCTGTATGACAGCAGCTTTGATATTACTTCTTGCTTCATGGGTCTTAAACAAATAAATGCAAAAATAACATTCATAATTTTGACCTGCATACTGCAGTTTCTGTTAACCTCATCAGTATTGGAAGAACCCAAACATTTGGAAGACCATGTCGAAATGCGAAAAATATTGAAAACAAAATTGTACCAACAAGTCCAAATCCAATTAGAACAAATGATTGTCCATCATATTTGTGATGTCATACTATTTACGTAACTTTTTAGTAGAATTTGTTGATCAGAACTATTAACCATATTACTCAATGATGAAATGCTTACCCTTCTGGAGCACCTGATTCACTTCCACATCCGGATATTTGTGTTGTTCTGACATTTGGATTGCCAGACTGAAACTTTGTCCTCGATATCTGATTTCGATATACGATCCAGTAACCTTCTATACTATTAATTGAGCTAGGAACTCAATCTCTTGGTTGAGACCAATAGGCTACATGTTCCTACAATCGATGAAACATGACTGTTTGCCGCCATACTCAGCAAAGTTATACAACAGCATCTAAAGCCTTGCTCCTTGTCTGGACTTTTTTTCAAGTGCTAATAAAGAGCGCTTTTAGTCATTTTGAGGAAATTTCTATTTTAGTAAAGGTGGGCATCTTGAAAGTGGACCACATAGAGGAACATTCTAGACAAAGTTTGGTTCACATTGGCCCTGTGGCTTCTGATGAGAAAATTCATAAAAGTTTTGACAATTTATGCCTAATTTAATCCGACTAAATCAACAAAAGTCCAAGTTGACACAATTACCGTAATATATATTTGAACAGCTCATGATTTTATTAACATGCATCTAAAGTTCTTATCTGAGCCACATCTTGCTAAAATAAAGCAGCCATTTGACGAAATTTCTATTTTTAATAACAGCTGGTGTCTTTGACTGAGGGCGAGATTGCCGTACATACATGTACTATTGACAGTAGATCTGTCAAGGACTTTCCCTACGAAGTTTGGTTCACTTTGGTGTTGTAGTTTCAGCGTAGATTATGAAAATGAAAAAAGCTTTCCAACTATCCAGAGACCATGGGGCGGATCCAGGATGTCAACTTATGGGGGCGCACTTAAAATAATCGCGACGATCGGAGCGAGGCGCGAAAATTTTTGGGGTATTTCGTGTGAAAAATCACGATTTTACGCAAAAAATCATATTTTTTCCAATTTTAGGGGGGGCG
>MJUT01024995.1:1058721-1069410 GCA_002080005.1 Gigantidas platifrons
TGACTTTTCATTCACAAGTTATCATCTGGAAACCAATTCGGGACACACAGACAAAGTATAAAAAGGGATGTAACTCTGGTAAGATTTGTCGAAAAATGATCGCTATCGAACTTGACCTAGATATTCATGAGATACACTTACATACCAAACCTAGTTTCAATCTGACTATTTGTTCCCAAGTTATCATCTGGAAACCAAATATTTAGCAATTTTGAGGTATAAAAAGGGGCACAACTCTAGTAAAAATAGTCGAAAAATTGTCATTATCGAACTTGACCTAGATATTCATAAGATACACTTACATACCAAACCTAGCTTCAATCTGACTTTTCATTCACAAGTTATCATCTAGAAACCAAAAAGCTCACGGACGGACGGACGGACGGACAATACCCATTTCTATAGTCCCCTTCGACGAAGCGTCGGGGGACAATTATATTGTGGCGGTTAGTTTTATTGATGAAGGAAACAGGAGTATCCAGAGAAAACCACAGACTTGCCGCAAGTCACTGACAAACTTTATCACATAATGTTGTATAGAGTACATCTCCCCATGAGTGGGATTCGAACTGATTGCAAAGCAAGTTGTAAATCCAACTACCATATATATACGATCATAATCATGACGGCCCCTTATATTTAAATACAAACACTAACACATACATATTTATACAGATTTGTACAACAAAACTCAGGATTTTCATTGTTTGTAATTGACAAGAGAAAGAAATCACTATTGATTTATACACGTTATATAAATATAATATGCTTTACCCATTTGATGCAAAACTATAACTTTAAAAAAGATACATCTATATCATTAGTCAAAATATTTCATAATAATTTTTATATATTTAATCTTGAATATTATTTGGTAAAATATAAATTATGCATAATTTGTTCTACAACCACAATTCATTAATATATAAGTATCATAATTACAAATTTAAAATCTACAATTGATTGTTGCTGAAAATGAGCATTGTCAGAAAGAAATACTTTTTTGTGGTTTTTCTAAATAAAAAATTATGACAGTACAAATAATAATTTGTGAAGTACATAATTTGTTCAGTTTTTTTCCTAAATGTGACATAAAAAACGAGTACAACAGACGATATCAAACAACCCTGCCACATTAAACAACACAGACACATTACACAACCCTGCCATGTTATAACATGGTTCTTTAAATACATGTACAATGTCTATATGACCATATGACAGGGCTCTCATATCAAAAATTAAAATATTTTAAATTGTTATCTCCATTCAAGAAGAAACAGCAGATAATTAACCTTTCAATAGAAAAAGAATCTAACAAACACAGATATTAGTACAGGTAATTATTGAAAACATGGAATGCTAGGCTAGGCTACAATACCCTTGGACATCTTTGAATGGTCAATAATTGGCACAAGAACAAAGTTCTTCTGCAATTAAAAAAAAAATGTATAATGTTTTGATATTATTAGGATCATAATGTTAATATAAATTATGCCAACACATTAAAAATTGTCAAAATAAAATAAAATATAAAGTGTGTCAAGAACTGATCTCTTAAAGATGTCTCCTGGGTTTAGATGATGAGCTAACAGTAACATTAGAGTGGTCCTTTATACATATTTGCCTCCAGCTTGTCTCCCTTTCGTACGATAGATGTAGCAAGCAATGACAACACATAATAACTGAAAATATATCATAATAATACAACATAAGTCAATTATAAAGGCCTGCAATTTCTATTTTTATCAACTAATCAATTTGTAGTACAATTTCTATTTTTATCAACTAATCAATTTGTAGTACAATTTCCATTTTTAGAATCCACTCAATTTGTAGTACAATTTCTATTTTTAGAAACCATTCAATTTGTAGTACCAGGGCCTGGTTGTTCAAAACAGTGGATAAAGTTATCCACTGGATAAATTAGGTTGTTCAAAAGTTGTCCACTGGACACATATGCTTTATCCTGGACAACTTTTGTCCAGTCTAATTTGGTACGGATAAAGTTTTATCCAGTGGATAAATATGGTCGCCAATTGAATTTACATTAGATTTTTTTTGTCGTCATGAATTTTTCCTCTATTCAATTTAAAAAATAGTATTTCTCCTCTTTGGAAATAGATTACACATAACAGGAACTAAGATAAATAAAAGAACTGCCTAGCGCATAAATGCGCACGACGTATCCCCCCACACTTACATAATATTTAGTTTTATATATTTCTTGCTTCAAATATTTCCATGTAAGAACTCATCCAAGATAATGATAATTACAAGCCACATGCAAGAAATTATTCAAATCTATCCATGTTTACTAAAGTTATCACGTAAACAAGACACAATTTTCAAAATTGGTGATTTTTCAACCAAAATCTAAGATTTTCCCCCAAAATCATTGCTTCAAATAATTCCATGTAAGAACCCATCCACGATAATGATAATTACAAGCCACATGCAAGAAATTATTCAAATCTATCCATGTTTACTGAAGTTATCGCATAAACAAGACACAATTCTCAAAATTGGTGATTTTTCAACCAAAAACTAAGATTTCCCCCCAAAACCCTTGCTTCATATATTTCCATGTAAGAACTCATCCAAGATAATGATAATTACAAGCCACATGCAAAAAATTATTCAAATCTATCCATGTTTACTAAAGTTATCGCGTAAACAAGACACAATTCTCAAAATTTTTGATTTTTCAACCAAAAACTAAGATTTTCCCCCAAAACTCTTGCTTCAAATATTTCCATGTAAGAACCAATCCAAGATAATGATAATTACAATCCACATGCAAAAAAGTATTCAAATCCATCCATGTTTACTCAAGTTATCGCGTAAACAAGAGTGTGACGGACGGACGGACAGACAGACGGACGGACGGAGAGACGGCCGCTACTACTCCCTCACCACTATTGCGGGGGAATAATAAACAGATTTTTAATACAAATGTAAACAAGACCAACGCAAAGCACAATGCAAAAATTTGACCCGATGACCTTGAAAATCAGTAGGGTTCCAGATTCTCATAAGGACTAAATATGTACCAGTTTGGTCAAAATCCATTGAAGGATGTTGATTCTAGAGTGTTCACAAGGATGCTATGGAAGGACGGACGGATGGATGGATGGAAGGACGGATGGTAGCATTACTATATGACCCATCGCAACTTCGTTGGCGAGGAGATAATAAATTAATTTTAGAGTCACATGTCATTTTATATGTGTTTTGATTGGTTTAAAAAGTTGAGGTTATTTGTATATATGTACTAAATCTGAAAACAGACGTCGTTCTCAAGGCGTCGCGTGCCGTTGTCATCAGGTGATTTTCTTTAAATGAGGCACCTTTGGGGTTATTTAAATTTATTTCCGATTATTTGCTTTATCTTGAAAAAATAAATATATTTTTCAATATCATAACAAACTAGAGGCTCAGCACTGAGCTGAGCTGAGCCTGTGTCGCTCACCTTTCATTCTGCTCTGAGGAAACTTAATACAGAACCTTCCATAGCATATAGGTGCTTCCCACCAAAATTCGGTTCGTTTTGGCAAAGCAGTTTCAGAGAAGATTTTTAGAAAGCGACCAATCTAAAACAAGAATTGCCTGTGGCAGCCATGTTTGTTAATGGATCAAAACAAAATGAACAATCTCTATAGAGGACCTTCCATAGATGCTTCCTATCAAGTTTCGGTCTATTTGGCCAAGCTGTGTCAAGAGTAGAAGATTTTTAGAAATTGACCAATCGGAAAAAAGAATTGTCTCTGGCGGCCATGTTTGTTAACAGATTGGGACAAAATGAGCAATCTTTATAAGAGGACTTTCCATAGATGCTTCCTACCAAGTTTCGGATCACTTGGCCATGCGGTTTCAGAGGAGAAGATTTTTTTAGAAATAGACCAATCAGAAACAAGAATTGCCTGTGGTGGCCATGTTTGTTAATGGATTGGGACAGATTGAGCAATCTTTATAGAAGACCTTCCATAGAATCTTCCTACCAAGTTTCGGTTCATTTGGCCATGTGGTTTCAGAGACGATTTTTAGAAACAGACCAATCAGAAACAAGAATTGCCTGTGGCGGCCATGTTTGTTAATGGAATTGGAACGAAATGAGTACTCTTTATAGAGGACTGCCCATAGATGCTTCCTACAAAGTTTCGGATCATTTGGCCAAGCGGTTTCAGAGAAGAATTTTAAAAATCAGGCAATCAGAAACAAGAATCACCTGTGGTGGCCATGTTTGTTAATGAATCGGGACGGAATGAGCAATCTTTATAGAGGACCTTCCATAGATACTTCCTACTAAGTTTCGGATCATTTGGCCAAGCGATTTCAGAGGAGAAGATTTTTAGAAATCGACCAATCAGAAATAAGAATTGCCTGTGGCGGCCATGTTTGTTAATGGATCGGAACGAAATGGGCATTCTCTATAGAGGACCGCCCATAGATGCTTCCTACCAAGTTTTGGTTCATTTAGCCAAGCAGTTTCAGAAGAGAAGAATTTTTAAAATCAGCCAATCAGAAACAAGCATTGCCTGTGGCGGTCATGTTCGTTAACGGATCGTGACGATATGAGCAATCTTTATAGGGGACCTTCCATAGATGGTTCCTACCAAGTTTCAGTTCATTTGGTTGAGTGGTTTTAGAGGCATATTTATCTGTAATTCAATTCAGAGATAACTGCATTTTGAATAGATACAAAATGTATCTATATTTAAACTAGAGTTATCTCCCTTTTAACAGAAAAAAATGATTTTTTAGAAATCAATCAATCAGAAACAAGAATCTCTGGTGGCGGCCATGTTTGTTAACAGATCAAGATGAAAATATTGGTTACTGTAACGCAGAGCATTACAAATGTCCCCCAAACGAACAATACAAGTACTAGTGGTATGAATGAAGAATAGTGTGAGAACATAGCAAGAAATGATTAGAGCCCAGTTTTTGACTCTATCATAACTCTATCTCAAAAGGTTGTTATTCACCTTTGTGTTAAATTGAGTGTTTTTGCGGTGTCCATGGCAACGGCAGGCATTTTGAAATTTCATCCAATTCCAAGCACTTTAAATTTTTCACGTTTTTTGTGGTTTCCATGGCAACGGCTGCCATTGTTGAATTGAGTGTTTTTGCAGTTTCCATGGCAACGGCAGGCATTTTGAAATTTCATCCAATTCCGAGCACCTTAAATTTTCACATTTTTTTTGTGGTTTCCATAGCAACGACGGTCATTTTGAAATTTCTAAGCCTCAAATGGTTGTTATTCACCTTTGTGTTAAATTGAGTGTTTTTGCGGTTTCCATGGCAACGGCAGGCATTTTGAAATTTCCAAGCCTCAAAACCATTTATACATATGCCATACAACATTTCTATTAAGTTTCTTCCAATTCCGAGCACTTTAAATTTTTCACGTTTTTTGGGGCAACAGCGGCCATTCTGAAATTTCTAAGCCTCAATATTATGTGTACACATGTCACAAAATTTCTGGAAAGTTTCATCCAATTCCGAGCACTTTAAATTTTTCGTGTTCTTTTGTGGTTTCCACGGCAACGGCAACCATTTTGAAAATTCCGAAAGTAGTCTGCACATCTACTCATAGTGCTTAACATTCCTGTGAAGTTTCATTGATTTCTGTTCAGTAGTCGCAGAGAAATGTGTCGGACAAACTTTTGGCGGAAGAAAGAAAGAAGAAGAATAATAATAAAAATAATAAGCAGTCTGTAAAGCACATGTTGGCTTCAAACAATTAGGAAATCAGGAGGGTTTTTAGTTAAAAATCAGGAGATTATCAGGAATTTTTTTTATATAAAAAGTGATAAAACCATACAAAAAACCCCAAAAATGGCCACCTTTCTCCCCTCTAAGTAAGAGCTTTCAGGCCATAATATATAAATTTAAGCATGGTGTTTTTGATTCCAGATGAAGGTCATTATCAGAATGTCAGAATGTAATTGGCAGGCTAAAAGGTCTTACTTAGGCCATTTTCCTCACCTCCTTTTATTGATAAGATGCTTTACACTAAAATAATTTCAACATATTATTATGTTATTTTTTTTGTGGGGAAAAAGTTCAAAATCAGGAGTTATCAGGAGTTTATCTAACAAATTCAGGAAAAAACCAGGAACAGTTCAAAATCAGGAAAAATCATAAAAATCAGGAGTCACTTGACAGACTGAATAAGAAGAAGCGGAGCAAAAACAATATGTCTCCCCAACTTCGTTTGGGGGACATAATTAGCAATCTTCCATAGATGATTCCAACCAAGTTTCGGTTCATTTGGCTAAGTGGTTTCAGAGGAGAAGATTTTTAGAAATAGGCCAATCAAACACAAGAAATGCCTGTGGTGGCCATGTTTGTTAATGGATCGGGACAAAATTAGCAATCTTTATACAGGACCTTCCATAGATGCCTACCAAGTTTCAGTTCATATGGCTGAGGGGTTTCAGAGGAGAAGATTAAAATGTGAAAAGTTAATGGACGACGGACGCCAAGTTCAAAATAACCTCAATCAGGTTGTACACACCCTTGTGTAGTTACGTGGTGTGTACAACCTGATTGAGGTTATTTCTTCATGAACCGAAAAAAAATTGCAATCAATCCTTAAATAAATAAATGTTATACAATATAAATAAAAAATTTAGGAGAAAAAGAAAACCCACACACCATCAGAACTGATTTCGGATTTAATTTATTGTGCAGTGCAAATAAATTAAAGAGAGGTGTAATAAAGGGGACTGGTGGGTTATTTGGGTTTTCCGTGATCGTGGATTTTTCTTCCCCAATATCTTTTTGGGGTTTTTATGTGCCGTGAATCGTGTTGAGGACATTGTTCTTGAATCGTTTTCAGTCAAATTTATTTTATATTCTTCATGATATACGCCTCTCGTCTACGTTTTTGTGAACCTTTTTTCAATGTGGTCTTCTGTGTTTGTTCTTTGTTGGTTTTTTTTCTCTCAACCCAATCTTGTCAGTATTACATGAATTACTGGACACACCCACCGTTCAATTGTTGACAAAATAGACCCAACTAGTGAGGATGTTGAAATGGTAAACAAAAATACCTTATCAATTACATTGGGTTACATATTTTTGTGAAATGTGATCAGAAGAATTTATTTACTGTTCCTTCAATTGATCCGTAAAAATACTTTTGATGAGCTGTGACGAGGATCCCCCCCCCTTTTTTTTAGTTCAAATGTTTAAGAATATGACATTTGTGATGGAAACTTGTTTACTAGATCCGTTTGTTGTTTTTGGATTTAGATTTGGAACCGATTTAAATTGATAATTCTTGTTGGTTTTTTTCGCAAAATCTTCATACATATATTTTTATCTACATACAAAAAAATCTGAATTATTCTACAAGACATGAATGACAAAATGACACACCCTTTAATTACTCCTGCCCTTGCCTCAATACCAATAAATCTTTTAGGAAAGATATGAAGTAACTACCCCGTAGCTTCAATTCATTTGAACAAATATTTACTTTGGATTATTATTTCATGATCTGAAAAAAATAAATAAAAAGGTTTCGCTTAAAAAAATGGTCTAATACATTGTGTAATTAAAACTAAATAGAAAACAAATGTGTGATTATTCACAGTTTGTCTAACAAAAATTCTATGGAGACGTAAATTCTCAGCTCCAACACAAAGATTACAAAATGATTGGTCATAAATCATTTGCAGATCGCAACAATAATTGAACTGCATGCATGAAAATTAACTTGAAATGTCGCTGAATTTAGCAAACCTTTTCTTTTATATTTTTGGTCTGGATTGCTTTTAGACAGGACGTGCAAAGAATTATGGGAGTTGTCCACTGGACAAAATTTTATCCAATGGATAGCTAGCCAACCCTTGTCTTTGTTTTTGAACAACCAATTTTATCCAGTTGCTAGCTGTCCACTGAGTAAGGATTTGTCTAGTGGACAACTTTATGCAGTGGATAACTTTATCCAGTAATTTGAACAACTGGGCCCTGGTAACTAAGATAGCCCAGAGATTATCCATCATATTTTGTCAATTGGTTGATTATTTGTTTGTTCTACAGGGTATTTAACATTGAGCTCTTGACAACTGTAGACACAGTGGAAGTATCCAAGACGAATCCATTTGGTCACAAAAACGCTTTTGCGGACTGACTGATGTAATCAATTCCTCACCATTCTAATGTTTACTCAAGGGAGGTAACTAGAAAGCTAAGCATCTGCTACCTTTTAATTTGCATTGATTATGTTTACAGTGTACAAGACTTATATTCAAAGATGATTCTGGTTAGAAAATAAAATACCTGAAAAATCATGATAAATAATTGTAATCATCTATACATCCTTTTAAAATGATTGTTCTGACTGTGTCTTGCAACTTTCAGATTTTTATTTTCAGAGGAAAATAGCTGAATTCAGTTAAATAACAAATAAAAATTACATGTATAAAAAGAAGATAGTGAAAAGACATTTTTTATTAGCAAAGACTGTGTTTGAGTTACCTCTAAGACAAGAAGTGATATCCCCACTCCAAGATAGATTGCACTATATCTCAATACAACTTCTTCCAAGGCTTTAAAACATCCCTAAAAATAACAACAATTAAGTAATATGACACATCAAAGGATTAAAATTAGAATTATGAGAGTTTAAAGTAAATTAATTTTATATTTACTAACAAAGTATGTACATGTATATTGTGTTTATCCTGCAATATCAAAAATTTCAAATAAACTGCCAAATTGTCTGAAAATAGCAGTAGCGCTTCATGTTGAAAATGTGCTTCGATCAAGGCTTTCATACATACCCCAATGAAACTTCAAAAGAATGCATTCAATTCCTATAATTATATTTAAATCATACCAAAATTTAATATACAAATGTAGTTGAATTTTTCAGTGTGAATTTTATTTGTATTAGATTATTTGCTGTTGGAAATTACTACGCCATTGATTGTTTACATCTGATGTCGTCATGGAAGCAACGTGCAAGTTCGGGTTTGAGTTTCATTGGGATGTGAAACATCTCTTTTATAATCATGTGACCACTTCATAACCAATCATATTGTAACATTTCAATGAAAAACGGAAGTAATGTAATTATGTATAATTAACTGTCAGGCTGTGTTTACACAAGCTTTTAATGATTGAAATAAAAAAAAAAGAAGTAATCAAATGTATTTGTCAATTTGTATGTCAAGTCTGGAAGTTTTATTACGAGTTCCCAGCTGTGAAGTATAATCCAATTAACAATAAATCATCTCATTTATGATTGTATGGCTTGGATGCTATTTCATCACTTAAATAATAATGTATTGTTTGCTGTTCATTCATGATCATTGTCAACATATGCAGTGTTTGCAGGAAGGATTCCCCCCATGTTGGATATCTTAAAAGCAATTATACAATTATTTAAGAAAGAAAACTTATGTACTAAAGGCTGGAAATTTACATGGATTCTTTTTTCCGGTGATCGCGAATAAAGCGAAAAATTGGAGTCCAGTGCAAAAAACCCTGCTATACGGTATTTAACAATACGGTTGTTTCGAATCATTTCTATTCCGTTAAAATTTTGTTATTTTCGTCCGCCAGATTACGTAATTTTGATGTGGAATGTAAGGCACTGGACTTCCGGTGTCAATGTACACAACGAAAACTCCAATCGATATGATCCGTTTTAACATTCGATCCTCAACTTGATAAAAATCTTAACATTTTCTGTAAAAGACAGATATCAATTAAATTATTTTATTTGTATCAAAGACTTCAATGCAGAGACAAATACTTCTTTTAAAATTAAATTTGTTTTCTTTCTTTATTTGCTGCTGTTATCATCATGAAAGAAAAACGATCTGCCTTTATATATTTCTGATATCAGACAGATAGTGGGGTACCGAACACCAGTATTTATTCAGCCGTTTCCTTGGCGTCTCCATATTACAATTACTTATAATCTACCGAATCTACGACTATGGTATGCTGACATTGTCACAGTAATAGCGTAAACACCATAAGTTGCCTGCCTAACATTTCAGACCTCAAGACACGAAAAAGACGGAACGTGGACGGAATTGACATGATTCAAAACAACCGCATCATTGGAGTGTTATTGTGAAATGGAAATGGAAATTTAACATAATTAAACTGACAACCCTGAATACCTAGGTATTCACTTCAATGATTCTACTGACACTCAACTACCTGGTGTTGGTTCACAAATCTTATCATTCAATTTTTGACATTTTGTGATAAAAGTATGGGGCTTACTCAGTCTGTGCCTTAAACACCTTGAGAAACTAGTTCAAAACGTTATTTAGAAGATTTTTTTCTTTCTATTTTATTAAGTAAATTTCATGGAATTTTGTTCTTGTCCAAACCAATTTTTACTAGACTGGGGCTTAGGGTTAGTGGTATTTGAAGCAGACTGCTTACTGCAGACCAGTTGTTTTTTTTCTTCTGTTTTCTTCCACCAATAAAACGGATTATCACGATATAACTGAAATATTGTTGAAAGTGGCATTATTGGCTTGAACACCAAAATCCTGATTGTTTCATATATGATGTCAAATACACTGACAACTATATATATATATAGGATTTACCAGTTTATAGAGAAATTCTATGTCAAATACACTGACAACAGTATATATAGGATTTACCAGTTTAGAGAGAAATTCTATGTCAAATACACTGACAACT
>MJUT01024995.1:1110953-1123053 GCA_002080005.1 Gigantidas platifrons
TATGTACAAATGATCTGCAAAATAAAAACTTCCTAGCAGAAAAACTGTAGGAGGAGTTGCACAGACAAACCATGTACCCTCTATGCAGACAGACAGACGGACAGACAGACAGTGTGAAACCTATATACCCCTCCAAACTTTGTTTGCGGTGGGGGGGGGGTATAAATATCAATTTCTAGATATTGAAATATCCATCCGCAAAATCTGCGTTGCAACAAAGAAATACTGATAGATGAGCAAACGTGCATATAAGTACCCGATTTTAAGGGGGATTTATAATATATGAATGTTGCATGCATGCACTTTCTGATATTTAAGTTACTCGTCCTCTTACAATGGACTATATTTTTGTCCGGGTGGAAAGTTGCGACACATGTTGTGTAAGGCAGTGTCTTCTGGTTTGTATTACTCATGCATGAGCGCTAGCATTAAACGATATCTCACTCCGTTCGATCGTTTAAAAATAGAAGAGGTCCTAATATGGAGCCCTGGGGAACCCCCCCACATTTATAGTCTTCCACTCGGAATTTGACCCGTTTAAAACCACCCGTTGGGACCGTCCAGAAAGATACCTTTCAAACCATACTAAAAGATTGCCCGATACTCCATACTGTTTTAGTTTAAACAATAATCCCTTATGCCATACCCGGTCAAAGGCTTTACTAATGTCAAATGTGAAAAACTTAAAATTACTTAATAAGGGACCATCCGAGTATCATCCAAACAACAGAAATACAGAACATTTTAACTGGTAAAAAGTTCTTTTGTAGTTTATGGTCTTCAGAACACATTATCTGCTCCTGGTAGCCTTGTGAATTTATGAGTTGCACCAATAACACATACTTTGTTCATATATATGTCAAATCTGGTTCAATTTGGCTCAAAATTATGAAAGAAAATCCAAATATGAAAATGTTGATTGACAACAGATGGAGGCAAAGTGATGTCATAAGTTCACTTGTACATTATTAGGGGCAGGTATGGTGATAACAGTTTGCTAGCTAGACTTGTAACATTTTAACTGGCAAACAGTTCTTTTGTAGATTATGGTCATCAGAACGCATTATCTGCTTCTGGCAGCCATGTTGAATATACGAGTTGCACCAACAACACATACATCATAAGGTACCATCAGGAACATATATGTCGAGTTTGGTTCAATTTGGCTCAAAATTATGAGAGAAAATTCAAATATGAAAATGTTGATTGACGACGGATGGAGGCAAACAAAGTAATGTTATCACTGGCCCAAATTGAAAACTGGTAGCCCAAATATTTCAATAACATTTTTGTTGGTGTTGTTGACTAATAAAGCATTCAACTAAAGCAGTTTGTTATGTTTTATTCTTCAATTATTCCCTCCCTACACATAACCCTATAAACCCTTCCCTCATCCCCATAATCTTCATCATCATCACTATCAGTATCATAATCTGCCCCATATATTGGTCGACTCGGTGACATTTGTCTTCACTACTTGGCATTTCCTCCATAGCTAAATTGTGCTCATTCATTTCCTTGACTTGGTACCCCACTTACTTGGATGCTATAACAGGGTTTCAGCTAAATTTTATTATACTACGGTCAAATGACCTAACTCATATAAATTCATCAGGCCTTTCGTCCTGAAGTCAATTGTGTCCTAATTTTTCTAAAACTTATAAAGTCATTTAATGCATACTTATTTATAATATTTGGAATTGAAAGCCAGACAGGTTTTCAGAGGTCATCATCTCTTTCCAAAACAAAATTAAACTTCAGTGAAAATAAATAGAAATTAAAATCAAATTCCCCAATGAGGAATGAGTCAAAGACTTAAGAGAAGGCTTCCCTAAATAGGTTACAAAAAATCTGCTTTGAAGTAAACATTTTGTAGATTTTTTTTAACATAAATAATGCAAAGTATTTTATTTAAATTCACAGAGAAATAAAAAAAAATAGTGGATCTTTTCAACCATTTGTCTTAATCAGGAAAAAGCTTGTAATATTTGTCTATTTCAAAGGTTTCAATATTTCCTAAAAACCTAAATCAAGTTCTCTATCGTATTTTGCACAAAAGACATGTTTAAATTTGGTGCCAAATTGATATCCGATAATCTTTGCGTGTCCGGTCCGCGGCGATTTTTTTTCTTATATTTCATTGATATTTTCGTTTTTGTCAATGTCCTTGAACTTCATCAAACCATGGAACGATAAATAATAAAAGAGTTTTGATCTGGCATTTCACTTTAGTTTTAATCAAAATAAATTATGGACAAATTGGAGATCAAACAGGGCTCTTTTATACAACAAACCTAGTATTTTACACCGGACAGTCGATCCGGTGGAAGGTAAACCAATGTTTGGTTACGTAACCATAAAATGAAAGTAGAATCGTATATTTACGCGCAGTGAGATCTTTTTAGCAAATAAATGTCGTTTCCCCGTTTATCTAAAGATTGAAATTATTTAGTACAAATATTTGTTCCAAACTATAAAAATAGTGATGATAAGCATGAACAGCTATTGTGCTAGATGGATTATATTGTCAATTTACACCTTGTTTCCTTTCTGAATACGACTTTGATTTTGCTATTTGTCTATTGAATTGGGTGACAACATAGGAAGTATGTTGCATGGCAACAACTTCCAAAAACCGAACTTTAAATAAAGTCCAAGTGTAGGAAATCTTAGTTTATTCAACCTGTAAAAACCGAACACATGACAATATTCTGAACATAAAAGTTGGACCCAATGAGGTTCAGTTCAGACATGTTTCAATGTATATTACTACTGGTATATCAGAAATTTTTAAATGGGGGTTTCAGAGTATTGCGAGCCCAATTTTCGTCAATTTTCAAGTGATGTTAAAAACATTTTCAAGGAATAAAGAGGTTAAATTCCAACCAATGAACACCCGGGTCTCCAATTGATATTATTTGAGGATATTTAATTATATACAGATATATCATGTTTGGGAGGGATATTTGCGAAAAATACCAGTCTCGAGACAAAAAATTTCCTGAGCCGAAAGGTGAGGGAAATTTAGTCTCAAGACTGGTATTTTTCGCAAATACCCCTCCCAAACATGATATATCTGTTTAATTACACCAAATATTATTTAGAACACTGGCTAAATAAATAATACATTTTGTTTGTCATTTCAGGACCCAACATAATGTATCTGTTTAATTCTACCAAATGATGTTACATAAAACGCACAACTGATAACGCTTTACAAATTTTGTTACAAGCGTCTCGGTGAAGGGTAAAAACGGCAAATACCATGAAAAAAAGTTTAATCTTATGCAAATAAACCTACATGAAGTAAAAATTCTGCAAATTCACAATGCAAGGCCTGAATTTGTAAAAAAATATCACGGCTAATAACCAATCAGAATCCATCATTCTTATATAAGGGGATGTTTTAAGCCCCACTCTTTTTTTAATATTTTTATTGATGATATATATTGTCAAAGATTTAGTGACAGGTAATTGTGACCCAGTTAGAGTTGGTGACCTTTCTGTAAATTGTTTATTGTATGCTGATGATATTGTGTTATTATCAGAAAGTAAATCTGGTTTACAATCCAGTCTAAATATTCTGGGTACATACAGTGTATTGTTCTAATTGGAAACTACAAGTAAATGTAGAAAAATCGAAATTTTTAATTCAAATGGAAAAACACATGTGAATGAGTTTAGTTATAACAATAATGTCAAAATATTGTTACTTGGGGGTAATGTTAAAGTGTAATGGCAACTTTAATGTAGCTGTATCTTTACTTATGGAAAAAGCCAGAAAAACATACTTTAAAATAAAGAAAACAATTGGATTGAATAATCCTTGCAAACTTTTAGAGAAACGTTTTGATTCCCTAGTTACCCCAATCCTATTATATTGTAGTGAGGTTTGGGGAGTTTACCTTGACCCCGGAAATAGTTCTATTGTGGAAAAATTCCACATGAAATTCATAAAAGAAATTTTAGGGGTTCACTGCAAAGCATCAAATGTTGCATGCTGAGCAGAACTTGGAAGATTACCTTTATGGTCAAAAATCTCATTTTCTTGTATAAAATTTTGGGAACATCTTTTGACATCTAAAAATACCTTTAGTATTTAATTTTCCAAGCTTCTAAAAACTTTCTAGGATTTTCTTATATAGCAGAGAGCAATTGTTCAATTAAAGCACTCCTACCAAATATAAAAAAAAGTAAAAACAAAAATAAAGTTGTTTTATCTTTAAAAGAAATTATAGTACATTTTGTATACAAAAAAAAATACAAAGTTAGCAAATAACTCACTCATTACTTTTAAGAACTTCAAAGGTTGAATTGGTAATTATTGTTTATCAATAAAAATAATTCCTGATTACCTTTACCTGTTTAATGAACACTTTATAAATGAACATAACAATGAATAAAATGTGGAAAAATATGTTTTTAAAGTATTTTATTTTTGTATTAATTCTTTAAGATATTTTTCATTATTTAATATCACCATCAATATAAAACAAATGTAATAAGGTTGTATTATTATTTCATTATTTGGGGGGCTTTTTGTCAGGGGGCTTTTGTCCTGTTCCCCTATGACAAATATAAGAATTCAAAAGCTTTTTGTTATTGGTAACTATTTTTTTTTATCTCACAAATAAAGAAACAGCAAAGGATGAGTGTGTAATAACTTTCCTGGATAATTTCATTTTTTGTGGGTATTGTTGATTTAGGCTAACTTGGCAGGGCGTGGCTATCGGTCGTAGTTGAATTGGAACCTTCATTTTTAATTTAGGGTGGACAGGTAAAATAGTTTACATCTGAATTCACTGATCCATTTAATTAGAGTCAATTGACAATTATTATACCTTTTATATTCTATTCTATGCAAACAACAATACTATGAATAGCCGATTGTTGTTATTTGTACGAGAACCTGGTGTTACATATAAATAGTAGATTCATCCACGGTCATAGTTTGAAGTTCAAACAGGCCGGCCAGGTTACTTTGTAACATCAATACCATCCATGAAAAACATAATTTTAAATATCTTAAAAATACGACAGTAAAAGTTTCTAAAATTTGATGCAATGATGTTTATTGTATATAATACTGTGACAATTTTTGGTGGAAATTAATCAACAATATCTTTTTTAATCAGATTTTCAATACCAGGGTGGTATCCCAGGGCATCCCCCTTTATTCCAATTTCAACTGCTTTGCACATGTTTTTCTTCAAACAGTATATTCATATATATGCTAGATATTTCATAATATTTAAAGAATATTTGAAATTGTTGAACAGGTTATACAATATAACCTGGTTTAGGTCAGTTTACGCGTAATAAACCGTGAAGTGGGCAGTGCGGTTTATGAACAGCGTAAACTAGTATAACCTGTTCCAACAATTTCAAATATTCCTTATAATTTTTACAACAATATTTAATGATTCCTCGATTTTTATTACGATTATTTCGTGTGACTATTTGAATTTGTCGTTGGCAGATGAACACGTTAGTGATGTCACAATACCAACCCAGGTTATCTAGTATAACCAAAATGTTCTCCATGCGGATTAGCTAATCAAATTACAGTATTCAAATCAAATTAAATTATTCAACAATAACACTCTCTTTCCTTTTAAAACCAGAAGAATGTGTATATCTATTAGAAGCTTCTGAAACTAGTATTACCATCTGGCATCAAGAATACTCCCAAAATTGCTATATTTAGGATGTGCTATGGAGAAAACCACACAGTGAAATTTCTTGAAACTTTTGCAGATAATGTATTTAGACATACATTGTAACTATTCAATGATGCAAATTTTTAACAAAAATGAACTAGGGGAAAATTCTGGGGTTACCCAGGTCTACACCCTTAAAACCGGGGTTGAACTCTGATGCTCCATCCAGACAGATTGGCATTTCCTGCTCCACTAATGACACCCGTCATGTTAATCTAGTTACAAACTCGGTGATAAGTCATGAACAAGGAAAGGACCGGGGGAAGTGTTTACGACAAGTGGAACATATCTGTGAAAATAAAACTGCGAGCCCATCAGCCCAATGTGGTTTCAATGAAATTGAGGAACATGTTAATAATAAAATGTTGTATATAATTGATGCAAGTTGTCAATAGACCTTTCTTCCTAGTAACTCATGACGGTCAAGTGTCTTTTTAGAGGGAATAAAACTACATTATACATTTATACTGCAATTGGTAACTTTACAGCATTGATAAATGGGGTCATATAAACGTTTGCTTTATACTGGACAATGTCCTGTCTAAAGCATTTAGTCCACTCCCCTTTTTGGAACTTTTGCTTTATACTGGACAATGTCCTGTATAAAGCATTTTTTAAATGGGGCCCATGACGGGGAATACAAATTTTAATTTTTTGTTTATATAGAAAACAGTGAGTAAAAATATAGTATTGCAGTATAAAAACAATATACTGTAGGTATGATGTCTTATTATTTTTTATTTATTTTTTTATTTTTTGATCATATAAAATTAAGCAAGTGACTACTATATATAATAAAGCAATACAAGTCCTACTTTGCACCTGCCCTTGGTGACTCCTGCATATGGACAACAATTATGTTGTACATGGGCATCAGTCACAAGGAGGACATTGTGTTTGCGATTATTATTAAAATTAATATTAACTTCTTTTTTTTATGATACTACGTAGCATAGCCGTCTTTCTCATGTCACCACTGAACATAATTCAACAGATATATTGAAATGATTTGACAGTTTGTATTGTTTCTTTGTATGCTTCATTATTGTGTATTTTACTGTTATATAATCATTGTAATGACTTTGCCCCTTGTGGGACCTTAAGATATCTTATCTTATATATTGAAATGATTTGACAATTTGTATTGTTTCTTTGTATGATTTATTATTGTGTATTTTACTGTTATATAATTTAATTTGATTTGAACATTTCAATCTGATTGGCTAATCCGTCTGGTGAAAATAATACTCGATAATCTGGGTTGGTATTGTGACGTCACCAACCTGTTCATCCGCCAGCGACAAATTCAAATAATCACATGAAATAATCGTAATTAGAATCGAGGAATCATTAAATTTTGTTTTAAAAATTAAATTAAAAGGAATATTTGAAATTCTTGAACAGGTTATACTTGCATAACCTGGTTTGGGTCAGTTTACGCTTTTCATAAACTGCTTCGCGGTTTATTAACTGTTAAACTGACCCAAGCCAGGTTATATCGTATAACCTGTTCAACAATTTCAAATATTCCTTAAATAATCATTGCAATGACTTTGCCCCTTGTGGGACCTTAATTGGAATTAAAATATCTTATCACATATTTGTACGTCATACGTACCGTTTTGCATGTGTGATAAACGAAGACGTTCCCGATCCATATCAGTGCCTGGGGCAAATAACTGGTTATTGTGCCCTGCGTCGATGACATCATTGTGACACGTAAGCAAACAGCATACAAAAAACTGATACAACGGAGAAGAAAAATGTCAATGCACAACGTAAAACTGAGAGTGACATAAGGATATTCAAGGATTGGCTATTAACAGTGGGTTGGAGTCGAGGAGATGTACATGCACCTGGCAAGATTTTTTTTTCAGCGCACATGAAATTCAAACAGGATTACGAACCCAATTCATTGAAATGTATTCAAGCTTCCATCAGTAGATATCTTAGTGATGGCGAATGTTGATATTTACGCCATCGTATACTATTGAGAACTATGTAAAAATAGAACAGTTACTGTACTTCAATTTTCGTCAGTAATAACTCTGTCCAGTCAACGGTTACTAATAATAACTCTATTAAGGAAATCGTTATCGATTTGGCACCCATTTTAACAAACTCCAGAATAACACTATTCACATATTCAGGGAAATGTGACAATAATTTTTATGGCACAAATGATAAGAACTGGGACTCTGATTTATTGAAAAGTTATGTTTAATACCTGTGATAAATACCAGGGGTGGATCCAGGATTTCAAGATAGGGGGGACGGATTTTTAAAAATTGCGCCGAGCGGAGGGAGGCGCGAAATTTTTTGGGGTATTTCGTGTGAAAAATCATGATTTTACACAAAAAAATCATANGGATTTCAAGATAGGGGGGACGGATTTTTAAAAATTGTGCCGAGCGGAGGGAGGCACGAAATTTTTGGGGTATTTCGTGTGAAAAATCATGATTTTACACAAAAAAATCATATTTTTTCCAATTTTAGGGGGCGCACGCTGGGTGCACCCCCCCCTGGATCCGCCCCTGAATGCGGTGAATTATTTGATTTTTCCACGTTATTTATTTTGTTATTTTGATGAATAAACATAAATTCATTTACAATTTATTTATTTCAGTCGTGGTTAAATATATGATAAACAGATTATAACATAGCCTTTTCCATATAGGTCCTGGTATCGTCCCTCGACCCATATCAGCCCTCGGCTGTCGCCTTGGGCTGATATGGGAGTCTCGGGATGATACCAGGACTGATATGGAAATGGCCATATTATAATTTATATTTATCTTATATGAGATTTATTTGTATTCGGCAAGAAACAGGGAGCCTCGCAGTACCCCTGTTTCTTAGCCTCATCCAAATAAATCTCATATAAAAAGACGCCATACCTATATTGTCTAAGTATGTCTCATGGCTTATTCTTGACCAGTCGATCATAAATTATATACATACGAGTTTCAAGACCTTAATGAGGGGGAGGACAGGGGGGTAGTCTTCTCCTTTCTCCCACCCTTCTTCTCCTTTCTCCCACCCCTCTTCTCCTTTCTCCCACCGGAAAAATAAATCTCCCCATGAAAAAAGATTAAAAAAAAAAAGTTTTGTTCATTTTTTAATAAAAAATTGTATGCGTTGAACGCTAAATTTATAAATAAGGAAGTCGAAAGTCAAAATCCACATTTCATCTTACCTATCGGAACGTCTTGTTGATTATTGATCATTAATGTTATCAGTTTCATCTATCGTGAATTATGTTTATGTATTCGATTAAATGATAATGTTTCGTTACCTTTCTGTCATATTAGATCATTTTTTGAAGAAAAAAAATCTATTTTTTTGTTTCCTCATTTTCTACTTTGATCTCCTTTCTCCCACCTTTTTTCTCCTTTCTTCCACCCTTTCTCCTTTCTCCCTACTCCCTGTCCTCCCCCTCCTTAATCACAGTCTCAGATTAACGACTTGTATTTCCGCGACATTTTTATGACCAGGAAGTGTTTAAAAATTAAGTTAGAAAGGAGGCATTATTCTTTGGCCATTTTCCCGGCTGTAGTCAACTGTTGTATACTTACAGCAAATAGAAGATTGACAATAATCAAAACAGCTTGTCCTATTGTACCACATACTCCTATTTTTCCTCCCATCATAAAATACAATGTATGTGTTTGTAGTAAAAAGTTTCTAACAGTGTAAGTATCAACCTCGGGTTTGTATTTAAAATGGCGAAGTACATCGAATCATGATCGAATATATTTATAAATAATTTTGTGCTAAAAATAAAACATGGATTATTTCCCTAGTGGGTGTGTAGACTACATGACATTTCATCCCATAACCAAATCGGACCATAGCCAAAACGGACTACACCAAATCGGACCATAACCAAAACGGACTACCAGGAAAAAATATGTATTGCAAGAATCTTTATTTATTTTTTGTGTGTGTGTATTGTTTTTTTTTTTAGACTAGTCTTAATTGTGATGATTACCTATTAGATTTAGGAATAAATCCAATTAGTACAGGTAATGAAGCCAAATAATTATTGGTGTCTTAATGACACCTCATTCACTTTTCATGGGGTGGTACTAAACAAAGACTGGTAAAGAGGTGTCAAGACTGGAGAAGAGATGTCTTTAAAAATCGATTTATATAAAGAAATAAAGATTGAAAATGATTAAATATGACTTATTATTGCTTTTTAGATGTAAAAAAAATGATATAATATCACAAAATATTAAATTCCGTCACAAAATATAAAATTTCCTCGTTCCAGTAGGGGCAGCGTCCCGTAGTAATGGCGTCCATTAAAGTCTGGTAGGTATTTAGCGTATTTATACAGTTCATAGTATTCAAATTACAAAGTACAAATGTTAATAAGTTAATTTCAACCATATTTTTATATTTATAATGTTTTTGGGGGTTACTTTATTATGTATACAATGTCGATGCATGCGATGTAAACAATGAAAACTATTTGTAGAACACAAGTCGGAAATGGGAAGGAAAATATCCGGATGTTCATATTGGACAACCATAATCCACATGAACTAGTAGAATATGGAAGAGCCCCCACGCCACGACAAGGCTATGAACATTGTGGGGGTGGGTCCCGTAATTGTGTCCCAAGTATAATTGATCAATGCCAAATTTAAAAAGTTTGGGTCCCACATTCCTCCCAAATATTTTTATTTTTTTTATGTTTTTTTTTCTTCTTATTTTTTTTTTTATTAATTTGATTATAATATCAGTTATTTTTATTTAAGACTTGTTTAAAATCAGTACTATCTGATAATTATGATGTGCACTGATCAAAGATCAAATGAGAAGTGATTGCTAAATAACTAGCAATGATGACACTGTTTTGACAGTACACAGTAATTTGTGATCTTGAACTTTATCATTTAGAGGGGGATATATGTCCATTCCAATTAGAATCCCAAACTGTATATATTGTCTGTACCTTAATTAGGAAATTGTATATTACAAACGTGTTATGGTTTCTTTGACACTTATCACCTTACAGCTATTAAAAAGAATCCAAGTAGACATTTAGACTGCGAATTCAGTTAAAAATTGTATAATGTGAATGAATTGTAAATATATTTTTTTTTTGTACTAAAGTTGTTATGTTTAAAAAAAAAAAAGTCTTAAAAGTATGGAAATTGTAATTTATAACAACTGTTCTTTGTACGTAGGGACTTGTAAACCACCACGGTCGGGAAAAAAGAAAGATAATATAATTTTATATTTATATTATATATCTCCGCCAAGAAAAAAAAAATTAAATCAAAAATCTTTCAAGATCTTAATATTATTTGTATTTTGTGGTATTCTTGGGCATTCAAAGGGTATTCTTAGATTCTTAGGTATTCCGGGGGGTATTCTTGGCACATATAAGCGAAGCACAATGTATAAGCAACTCATAACACAACATAAAATTGAAAACATAGTAGGAGAAGCAGATAAAAGCATGAATACAAACATAAAAATTAAAAATGAAGCTATTTTGGCTTATCGGATCGGCAAGCAGAACAGCAACACTGTCCCATTCCATGGCTGTATGAGACTGTTAAACCAGGAAAAACTGCTCTCGGTCCTGAAATGGTCCGGGAGGCTGTTCCACATTGCAGTCTATGTCTATTTGCTCTTGTGGTCTTATATGCTTTTATCTGATATTATTTCCTTTTATACGATCTTATTGCTTTTATATGATCTGATTTGCTTCTGTGATCATAATTGCTTTTATGTGCTCTTATTTGCCTCTTATGTGCTCTTACTTGCTTATGCTCATTTTTGATTTATCTATCTGTGCTTGCCTGTTTAAAAAAAAATTATGTCTTGCTTGTATATATGTTATAGTAGGTTTTTTGGGTAAAAAAGTACAGAGATTGATGATTAAATCCAGAGTTTCATATAAATAATACTATAAAACTATGTAAAACGTAGATTATAGCTTGTTTTCTTCATGTCGACCTGCACATCGCCGTGATTGGGAAAAGAAGAACAAAAATAATACAGGGATAACCCCGGATAATATTCATACGTTTACCGATTTTACTTCGTTACTTATACACCCAAAACTACAGAAAAGTCGAAAAGAAGAACATTGATAATATTTGCTATTTTTATATTTCCTTACACATTTGAATGATGGGTAAACCTATTTTTGACCATAGTTTTTATTGACAACCAATGGGATGCGTTTGTGTCAGTTATTCTTAGCCTCGAGAATTTCCCGCCATATATTCTTAGCTACAACAACAAAAACAAATACCTCGGGAAATCCCTTGTTTTATATACCTATATTATGTCTAATAAACACTTTCTTGTTTTTTTCTGCAACTTATATATTTAACCATGATAATTCACGTTTTTTT
>MJUT01024995.1:1151644-1164469 GCA_002080005.1 Gigantidas platifrons
GGTCTGTCTTAATCTGAATCAATAATATGTGCATGTTTGAATGTCAGTGTACCTGTTTTCAAGAAAGGTGACCAGAGACACAAATAACTACCAGGGTATCAATGTATTAGCCCAGTGAGTTGTCTAGCTAAGCTATTTACCAATATAATTGACAAACTCCTGATTGAGTGGTCAAATGCTTATGATACTACTATAACTGATGCCCAGTTTGGTTTTAGTAACAGACTCTCCACTGTCGATGCAATATTTAGTTTGCAAACTATAATATCAAAATTGGGAAAAACAATTGTGCTGTGTTTTTGTGGACTATCCTAATCATTCAATACAGTTGACAGGCTGAACTAGTGGTATACACTCTGTTATTGTAATACAAAGAAAACTATTGTCAATCATCAAGACAATGTATTCAAATGTTAGAACTTGATGGTATTTATACATATTTTTAATACACAAATAATGTTGGTCTTATGCAAGGGGATGTAATTTAATTCATTATATGTTAATTACTGTCAAATGGAATTTATTTATCATAATTGTGATCCTATAGAGTTAAAATAATTAAATCTGTGTTTAATAGTGATCATCGCAAGATGCGAGCTAAACAGCAACATGTGTGTAAGGAGATGAATCAATATATGATCAATACCAACCGGAAATGGATTCTAAGTTTCGGCATAGAATGGACAATCGGAGTGAAGTACAGGAAATAGCCTTTTAATTTGAATAAAAAATAACTATCCAGTTTAAAAATTAAAAAAAAATTAGAACGGAAACCATACAGCTTCTTTACATGAAACGATTAATTTATTTAAAAAATGGACAATCGTTAGACCTTCTTGTTTCGTCCCTAAAGAACGATCGGCCCTAAAAAAAATCGTCCCCGATATATCTCGGCCCAAAAAATCTCCTTTGCAATAGAATTAACTGGGTAAGTCGAATTGAAGAACAAAGAAAAATAATCAAGAATAATGAAGAAGAGAACCCAAAACTACTATTTGTACATGTACATGTCTATGCGTAGATGCGATGCTCGCCTGTAGGCTGTGCCTAATCCATATTAATGTATACAGATGACATGGTAAATTTACTGTGGGTGGAAAGCATGTTGTTGTGTAAGATAGTAAGGCTGTGTTTGCTTTGATAAAAAACACTAAACCATTCATGTTCAATCATCATACTTTATTATCTCTATTTGACACATATATTAGTAATGTATTATGTTATTGTTATGAAATATGGGACTTCCATAAAGCACCAGATATTGAAAAATAATTCATGTCAATTATTGTAAATGTATCGTAAACGTCAAAACAAGTACACATAATATAATGGTTTATTATAAATTAGGTATATACTAGTTGATTGTAACTAGAAAAAAAATATACATATTTGAATATGTCAAATGTAACTCAAACAATAAAGTACACAATTTTAGCCAATATCCATTTTGAAAAATTGCCCAATAAAGTAGACATGCCGTGGCTATATTAATTTTCCAAAATCAGAAAATAAAATAGGAATGTTTAGCATATATCGTGTAGTGACATCTGCTCGGTCATGCAATAAAGTCGGTCATTTGTTTTGATTTACTATTCTCGTGCAGCACGAGGCTAATGATGTCATTCTGTATATTTATAACGTATATAGACGCCGAAGCAGTTTTTTAAAACTTGAAGATTATAAAATGCGATTAAAACAAGTAAGATTGAATTGAACAAATTCCATGCAAGTAAAAAAAGCACATTTTTACTAATGTCCTTTTTACCTGGTCATTCTGCTTGTGAAATATATTTTAAGCGATGGTATTCCCCAAACATTTTTATATTTCCGGTTTGTTGACATAATTGTCATCACAGTTCATGACCGTTTCTGGAATGTAGGCCATGCAAATTGTATTTTAAAATACTTTGAAAATACAAAAAATGTATGATGATTGTTCATTCATATTTTACCAAAATGGCTGATTGTTCTTTGTGAGTGAGTGATGTATTCTGGGATATTAAATGTGATTAAAATAATGAAATCAGTCATTAATTGTTTTACAAAAGTATGACAGAATGTAGTCAGTCTAATAGATTGTATTGACAAAAGCAAAAACACCAAATTCACTGGATTAAATACTTTATTTTATGGGTAAGCAAGTTTAATATTTGCATCATGAATTAATTTTTAATGCTTCAATTTCAAACTATTTAAAAAGACATCTTATGAAATTTTTCAGACAAAACAATTACACCGAAAAAGCTAAAATACTGTACTTTCTTAATCTGGTTTACTTTTTAAGTTTAGTTGGCCTATGACAAAAACATGTGCTTTATTGATCTTTGACTGGCCTTATGTGACGTAATAGGACACCATTTGGAAAAAGGAGAGTAAACCAATATGGGTCAGTGTGTTATTATTATCGATCTTTTTTCCATGGAACTTTACACATGTGAGCAAGAATAGATGAGGAACATAATTGCAAGAAAAAAATGTTTATTTTTCAAACATGAAAAAAATAACTAAACATTATCCAATGACTGACCGACTTATTGTCACACGGGGATATCTATTTTGTAAAATCAGACAATAAAGTAGACAATTTTAGCCTATATTCATATTCCAAAATCCAATCAAAGTAGCCAGTCAAAGTTTATCTAACTGTGTCAGTTGACCAGGTATTTAATGGTCGGTTTTCATACTGGATATGAAAAAATCATCTAATTAATTTTTGATGTGTCAATACTTTGAATTTACTAATTAATCTATGAAATCATTGAATGAATAACAATTCACTGTAAGGCATTAAAAAAATTACAGCAGCGCTACAGAGTGACCACCATTTTGTTCATATTAATTACCTTCCAGTTATAGTTATATGCTAATCATTACAGACCAGAACTGACAATATGAATCTATAGATCACTTTTCATAAACGGTCATTTTACTATTGTCCTAATGGTGACCGTTGAATACAAATTTGACTGTAAATCATTCTACACAATAAAAAAACTACAGTTCAGTATGTTTGGTTGTAAAGTTAAAGTGGTCTATATTTGTAGAGTATTTAGAATCCCAATCTCTATAGAAAATATCTTGTAGTTGTAGTCGTACATTGCCCGACACTCCTGTTACGTTTTGGTTTACTATCAGACCAATTCCCCCTGTATCAATGAAATAATCCCCAGACCAGTTGGATGTACCTATAAAAAAAATATTTACATACTGTGATTTCATTAATATTTGTAGATGTCAATTTTGATGGAAAGGTGGGAAAACGAGACATTTGTTGACTTATTGACTTACCAATAATGGCTCTTGTTATATATAACTTTCGTGATTTGATGCTACCAACAAAAACCACGAAAAATCACAGTAATTTGATTTACATGCATGTATATTGTTTGCTTGATGGTGTTTAATGCCACTTTCAACAATATTTCCGTTATATCGTGGTGGTCAGTTTTATTGGCAGAGGAAACTGGAGAACCCATGAGAAAACCACCGACCTGTCACAAGTCACTGACAAACTTTATCACATTATGTTGTACTCCTCGCCCTGATTGAGATTCGAACTCACAACAGCAGTGGTGATAGGCACTGATTGCATATGTAGTTGTAAATCCAACTACCATACGATCACGGCCACGATGGCCCCTTGCATATATATTAAACTGGGCCATCATGACCTTGACCATATAGTAGTTGGATTTACATATTCCTATGAAATCATTGCCTATCACCATTAAGTGCTTTTGGGTAAGGGTTATGGCGTTTAATGCCACTTTCAACAATATTTCAGTTATATCATGGCGTTCAGTTTTATTGGTGGAGGAAACCAGAGTGCTTGGAGAAAACCATTGACTAGCCACAAGTCACTGACAAACTTCATCACATAATGTTGTATCGGGTACACCTCACCATGAACCAGTGTGTGATATGGTATTTTGTTAACTGAGCTTACTGCTGTATGTCACATGATCAAAATCACATCTTTAAAATTGTTGTTTAACACAAGTAAGCAATTTTTCAGTTATATCATGATGAAGAAAACAAGTTACTGATGTCTGCTTAGTACTAGACCAATATGCTTAGTTGGTTTTTTATAGTGAAACAACTGTCTGCTGCAAGACATATTGCTTCACTCCGACACATTATTTTGACTCCGAACCAACCAGTGTTTTTTCCCTTACTCCTTAATGCTGCCAGCTTAGTGGAGAATCAACAAATACCAATTTTATAGTCTTTGGTTTGACAAGACCGGGGCTTGAACCCACGATTTACCATACTCATGATTGATTGATTAATTGATTGACTGATGTTTAACGTTCAGCGAGCAATTTTTCAGCTATATTCAGGACGAGGACATTTAAAAATTAAAATGCCATGGGACTCGAAACAAGGAAAGGTGATGGGTAGGGATGGAGAATTTATCCAGTGCAACAGGTCTCCTATGGACCACTCATCATGAACACGCTAATCATTACATCACCAATTTGGTTACTACAGACCCTGGATCGTTTAACTTAACAGATATTTCGTATCGTTTGCGTTTTTCGTTCATTTCGTTTGCGTGTATCGTTCGGTCGTTTTTCATTTTCCGTTCGTTTGCGTTTCGTGTGTGTAATTTATTCTTTCGTTTCGTGTATTGTTCGCCAGCTTAATTAGACTTATACACAAAACGAAATACGAACGAACGATACACGATACACGAAACGAACCCACGCTACGATTTCCAGTTAAAAATAATTACTACAATTTCAATCTTACTATTATTAAAAAAAATTTAATTAAAGTGTAAACAAAATTTTACATATACACACATGTATTTCCTTTATATACATGTACCAGTAATTTTGTACAATAAGGGAAAAACATATTTAATAAATGCATTTTTTTCTATAATTTACTCTAGGACAAATAAACAAGAAATCATCTACATGTATGTAAACAAACGCCTCTGGCAGTTTCACCTGGGAAATACATGCACTGCAGGTGTGAAATGTCAACTCTTACATTTGTAATTTCATTCTAATTAACAATTATATGACCGTTTGAAGCCACACACCTCTCGGACAGCTTAACCGAGAAAATCACTGATACACCTATGTCTGGTTGGAATTGTCAATTCAGAATCCGAATAATTATAAATATTAATTCTGTATAATTATATAATTATATAAATATAAATTCTGTATAATTATATAATTAAATAAATATAAATTTGTTTAATTATATAAATAGAAAGTCATATTTGGAAGTCAAATATAAGAGATTTAAAATTTAATCATAAATATAATTATTAAACACATTGGTAATATAAACTATTTAATATAAATTGTATTATCCTATTACTTTACCGACTAATTTATCATTTATATAAATAACTTGCTTATAAAATATAAGATTACAGAAGTTAATCACATCAATTTGCACAAAAGTCATTCAAATAATAACACAATACTATTCGTGTATCGTGCGTTCGTTTGTTTCGTGTATTCGCTTCGTGTATCATGCGTTCGTATCGTGCATTTGTTTCGTGTATTCGTTTCATATATCGTGCGTTTTCCGTTCGTTTCGTTTGCATTTTTCGTTCGTTTGCGTTTCGTGCATAGTGTAAACTTATACGATCCAGGGTCTACTTATTTTAGAATACATCATCTTATGTTCCAATAATAGTACCTATATAAGCTGTTTTGTCTGTAACCATGTATTTGTTGTGGTTTACCCTAGCAAATGGTATGTTTTTCTGACTCTCTGTAAAAGCTGGTACTACAAACATTCTCTGTCAAAACAAAATTTCAATATGTACTGGCCATGGTATTTGTAGCAAGTAGTCATAAATGGAATTTATAATATATATATATAAGATAAGATGAAATGATGCTTTGCATTGTGTTATTACAACTGTTAGTATCATGTCAAATCGAGTCAGTTGTGTAAGCTGTATCACCACGAGATACCTACCGTCGAGTAGTGATGCAGTTTCCAAAACGGACAAGACATGAAACAAACAATTGTAACAACACATTTATGCACATAATACATTTATCTAATATTTTCATAAGGAAAACGAGTGTAATACTGTTAGATTTCATTATTATATTTATTTTTAACAAAACATGTTCTGACATTCAAAATAGTCACAGATTGTGCTACATCACATCACAACCTTCATTCAAACGTTTCATTCATCAATAGCTATCACTGTCCAAAATACACAACTCTTTCTCTACGTTGTTTTGACACAAAATAATTACATTACTTCCGTTTTTCATTGAAATGTTACAATATGATTGGTTATGAAGTGGCCACATGATTATAAAAGAGACGTTTCATATCCCAATGAAATTCAAACACGAACTTGCACTTGCCTCCATGACGACATCAGATGTAAACAATCAATGGCGTAGTAATTTCCAACAGCAAATAATCTATCACAAATAAAATTCACAACGAAAAATTCAACTATATTAAATTTTGGTGTGATTTAAATATAATTATAATAAATGAATGCATTCTTTTGAAATTTCATTGGGGTATGAAAGCGTCAATCAAAGCACATTTTCAACAGCGCTTCATTGAAAATGTGCTTCGGTCAATGCTTTCATACCGCAATGAAACTTAAAAAGAATGCATTCAATTCTTCAATATTTCACCTGAAGTGTAATTGTTCATGGTACAGTTCCCTGTAATATGAAATGAATGTACAAGTGTACTAAGTATTACTTTGAAGCATTCTCCAGTGGGATTTTGTATTTATCAACAAAGAAGTCGCAGGTGTGTTCTCGCATTTCCAAGTTGATAGTGTCAAAAGTAGAAATTACAAAAGTACATCTTGTATCACATACATGAATAATTTGTTTTGTATATGAAGGGTGGTATCTAATGGGTAGAATCTTGTATTTCTATAGCACATACTAAATGTTTGAGGTTACGCAGGGATAGAAATTGGGAAGTTCAAGCTGGTAGCCCAGACAAGATTTTTGATAAAAAATGCCTATATGTTTAACTTAATTATAGGTAAAAGTTTAGTAGCCCATACCAAAATCTAGGGGCCATGGGCGACTGGGCCCCTGTTAATTTCTGTCCCTGGTTACGTTAGGTTATGGTGTTACATGCAACTTTCAACAATAATTCAGTTTTATCTAATATTATGTATGTTTTCCTTTGAAATTAACGAAAGTCGCCTATCTAATACAAGATAAGATCTATCTGATACAAGATGTTGTATCACCACACTGTGGTGATAAAAGAATGGTGCTACATTGCACGAGACGTTCTCTGCCGAACTACTTTGACATGATGTCATATCATTGGAATGTGAGACAAAACACAGTAACCTGACATTGGTGAATGAACGGAAAAAATAATGTGACGTCATGCACAAAATGTAGTCTCCCTGAAAGTATTGTACACATTTTAATTCAACCCTTGTTATTTGTTTAAAATTCGTTTCTAATGAAATATTAGATAAACTTATTACATACATATAGTGTGTTGGTACAAGACTTTATATCAGGTCTTTCCTGTTGCATGAACTAACCGCATCACAACTCGTCGCTTTCGCTACTCGTAGTGATACTGGTTCACACAACAGACTCGACCTGATACAAAGTCTTGTACCAACACACTATGTATTTAATGGGTATATATCATGGCAGTCAATTTTCTTGGTGGAGGAAACTGGAATACCCGGAAAAATCACTGACCTGTCACAAATCACTGATTTTTTTTAGCATATAATGTATCGAGTACACCTTGCCATGAACAGGATTTGAACTGTTCTTTGGAGCATGTAAACCAAAGGGCCTAAGAGATGTACTACAGTGATAGGTCACAATACCACCACTAAAGACAAACATAAACAACTCCTCTATGTAACTAAGCTCCAAAAACACAAAGAAGACAGTCACAATGTTGATGAAACTATGGACATACAAGTCCTTGCTTGGGACAGGCACAAAATATAGTTTAATTATACTGATTAATTGGATCCTGACCATTACCATTTGATATCTAAGTTGATACATACCACTTCTATATTAGTATGGACACCATAATCAAAATATTTCAGTATATTCAATGATTTTAGATATAGAGGCATTTCTACCCAAGTGTTGTTCCAATAACTAATCAATAGTTTTACAGAAACTCTTCTGTCAAAGGCAGCTCTACGTAAGGCATCATCAATAACTGGCCAATATCTGTAAGGAGAGACAATAACTAGGTTAAAATGTATACAGAAACTCTTCTGTCAAAGGCAGCTCTAGGTAAGGCATCATCAATAACTGGCCAATATCTGTAAGGAGAGACAATAACTAGGTTAAAATGTATACAGAAACTCTTCTGTCAAAGGCAGCTCTAGGTAAGGCATCATCAATAAATGGCCAATATCTGTAAGGAGAGACAATAACTAGGTTAAAATGTATACAGAAACTCTTCTGTCAAAGGCAGCTCTAGGTAAGGCATCGGCAATAATTGACCAATATCTGTAAAAAGAGACAATAACTAGGTTAAAATGTATACAGAAACTCTTCTGTCAAAGGCAGCTCTAGGTAAGGCATCGGCAATAACTGACCAATATCTGTAAGAAAGAAAGATATCTCAGATTAAATGTAAGCAGAAACTCGTATTAAATCCTGCTCTACATAAGGCATCATCAACAATTGGTCTATATCTGTAAGTAAGAAAAGAGATATACAGAAACTTTTGTATTCAGGAATGATTTTTTTAGTTATTTAACTGATTTCAGCTATTTTCTTCCGAAGAAAAAATTCTGAAAGTTGCAGAACACACGGGTCAGAACAGATCAAAAATACACTTTTTAAAAGAAGGTGTAGATGGTTTCAGCTGTCTTAATTGTTTTTGTGGGTGTAGATGGTTTCAGCTGTCTATTTTAATTGATTTTGTGGTTGTAGATGGTTTCAGCTGTCTTAATTGTTTTTGTGGGTGTAGATGGTTTCAGCTGTCTATTTTAATTGTTTTTCAGTTATTTTATTTCCTAACTAGAATCATCACTGTGTATCAAAGCCTGCTCTATGTAGGACACTAACAACTGGCCAATATCTGTAAGTAAGAGAAGAGATACCTGAGCTCAAATATAAGCAGACACTCTAATATCAAAGTCAGCTCTATGCAAGACCATATATATCTGACCAGTATTTGGAAATAAGAAAAAACATTATAAAAGCTTTACATATTTCCCTATCAGAATTCAATAGTAAAAATGTATTTTTTATGCTAATTGGTACTGCAAAGATTTGGTTTATGGTGTTTAATGCCACTTTCCACAATATTTCAGTTATATCGTGGCAGTCAGTTTTATTGGTGGAGTAAACCGGAGAACCCGGAGAATACCATCGAGCAGCTGCAAGTCACTGACAAACTTAATTACATAGTGTTGTATCGAGAACACCACGCCATGAATGGGGTTCAAACTCATAACTTTAGTGGTGATAGGCACTGATTGCATATGTGGTTGTAAATCCAACTATCATACGATCATGACCACGACGGCCCCCTAGTACTGAAAAGGTTATAATAACTTCAAATTAATTGAGTAATTCCTAAAAGTTTAAATAGCTCATTAGATATCGATTTGGATAATATTTTTCTCCTCTTTATGTTTTTAAGAAAAACTTACTTTCTAGGTCTGCTAAATTGTGTTGTTGGAAAATAATCCATGACTGCAATGCAAACAAATTGATCTGCCTTATCTATAACGTCAACAATGGCATCAATATCTATTGTTCTACCATCAGGACAAAATGGTGGTGGTGAACTCTGAAAAAAAAAAGATTTTTTTTATGCAGGACTTTTTTTTATTTTTCAAGTGTAACAGTACTTAACTATTGACAGGCAGTACTTTGTATTAAGATTTGAACAATTTGCATGTCTATCTTATGCAACACTCTTTGAAATTAAGAGGTACCAATTACCATTTTAAATTAGTAAAAGTACCTGGTACTGCCCCTCATTGAAAGGACTGTTATGCTTGGCCATTTTATCACAAATTAAATTCTGTCTTCATGTTCAAATAATGAGTAATTTAGAGAGCGAGTGATTACTGTTTATTGTAAAATGAACAATTTTTCAGCAATATTATGGGCAAGAACAAGTTGCATTTCATTGAGATAATGATGATGTCTACTTTGTTCTAGACCAGCATGGTAAAACAGTTAGCGAGTAGACATGCAGTTCCGCTCAGACACGTTATTCTGATTCAATCTTATAAATACCATCATCATTAAGCCCGATATCACATTACGAGGTTACATTATACAGACGAAATACAACCACTGATTAATTGGTTATACAGACAAAATACAACCACTGATTAATTGGTTGTTGTTTAACAACAAATAACCTAATATTATCAGTGTTATGGAGGATATTATGTCGATAGAAAGAGAAACTAGAGAAGGGAATCAATCACTTACAGACAGATAGGTTGTCGCATCAGTTCCATTAAACTTGATCTGCATTGATGTATTTCTGTTTATATCTGTACTGTATGTTGTAGGCCAGGTAGTTGGTACTGTAGCTCCTGGGTTACCAAGGTACCAGTACACATCAAATAGTTTTCCCATGTCTGTAGCCATACAAGAGCAGTTAAATAACACTGCTCCAAGCTCTTTAACCTAAATAACAAATAACTGGATTACCAAGGTACCAGTACAAACAGTTGCTCCACATGACCTTAAGCAAGCAAGGACGAGGAAAATAACACTGTTGAAAACTATATATATATAACCTGAAAACCAAATACCAGTAATTAAGTAAACATTCAGATTACCAGACATAACTACTTGATTAAATTGGCCATCGATCATAAATCCAAGTTACCAAGCTCATTTTCTCCACCTTAAAAATGTAGAAATTGTGGCCATAAAAAATATATACGGTATATTTAATAACATATTCCATCAGTGATGAGTCAATGAATGAGAATTATAATTAATGCTAGAGTACAACATTGATCATAACATGGTCAGGACAAATTACATTATAATTAATTCTAGAGTACAACATTGATCATAACATGGTCAGGACAAATTACATCATGAAAACAATATTTGATCTCTGATTGTACTAGTCTAACTATATCATAACTGGATATGTATGTTCTAGTTCATTAAAGTAACAACTTGCAGCAGATGTGACACTCCCATTCACTCCAATTCTGATCAGTCTTTTTACTTTTTATCTTTATGTTGCATTTTCCTTGGATAATATTGAGTATTAATTTTACAAAGTGAGTGAGTGAGTAATTGTTGCTGGACACCAAGTGAGCAATTATTCAGCTATATCATGACAAGAACAACTTTAAGTTTTGATGCGACAGTATCTGTTTTATACTAGATCAACACTGTGCTACAGTACAGTCAGAGACATACCATGATAAATTACTGTGATAGGCGTATCGCTCCTCTTGGTGAAATGGATATATCTTTTGTTCTGTTGAATATATCTTCAAAATTTCTTTTAAAGTGTTTCATACTATCACCAATATCGCCACTGGTCCCCCGACGCCAAGATTATATGGTAAGATTAAATTTTGAAACTACTGTAAACTAGAGGTTCAGGTGAGCTTGTATCACTCACCTGGCTTAAATAATTCTGAAAGGGGACCACCCAAGGACCATTTTGAAGTAAACACTAGAGGCTCGGCCCACTGAGCCTGTATCGCTCACCTGACAATAGAATGATACTGAAGCAAATTTCAAAGGGAGACAATCATTACCTTAACTGTTTTCTATATTTATGCATAAAAGATAATGTCTTTGGGCCAGGTAAGCTAAAAAAATTATGAAAAAAGGGCAATAACTCCTAGACGGGTTATAAGATTTACTTCAAAATTGAAGGGCATGTAGATCTTGACAAGCTGAACATGTTTTCAGTTTACACTTAACATCTATCTCTTATAGTTTTTGAAATAAAGGATATAAAGTATTAACATTTAGAAACTTTGATGAAAAAAGGGCAATAACTTCAAGATGAGTAATCAGATTTACTTTAAAATTGCAGGCTAGGTAGATCTTGACATGATGCACATTTTTGCAATTTAAACTTAATATCTCTCTCTTATAGTTTTTGAAATATAAGACGAACAGTATTAAAATTTTAAAAATTTGATGAAAAAAGGGCAACAACTCCAAAATGGGTAATGGGATATACTGCAAAATTGCAGAGTAGGTAGATCTTGCCATGCTGAACATGTTTGCAGTTTAAACTGAACATCTACCTCTTATAGTTTTTGAAATAAAGAACGAAAAGTATTAAAATTTTGAAAATTTGATGAAAAAAGGGAAATAACTCCAAAATGGGTAATGGGATTTACTTCAAAATTGCAGGGTAGGTAGATCTTGACATGCTGCACACTTTTGCAAGTTAAACTTAATATCTATCTCTTATAGTTTTTGAAATAAAGGATGAAAAGTATTAAAATTTTAAAATTTGATGAAAAAAGGGCAATAACTCCAAAATGAGTAATGGTATTTACTTAAAAATTGCAGTGTAGGTAGATCTTGACATGATGCACATTTTTGCAATTTAAACTTAACATCTATCTCTTATAGTTTTTGAAATATAAGATGGACAGTATTAAAATTTTAAAAATTTGATGAAAAAAGGGCAACAACTCCAAAATGGGTAATGGTATATACTTCAAAATTTTAGGGTAGGTAGATCTTGCCATGCTGAACATGTTTGCAGTTTACACTTAACATCTATCTCTTATAGTTTTTGAAATAAAGGACAAAAAGTATTAAAATTTTGAAAATTTGATGAAAAAAGGGAAATAACTCCAAAATGGGTAATGGGATTTACTTCAAAATTGCA
>MJUT01024995.1:1169153-1197457 GCA_002080005.1 Gigantidas platifrons
GGCCATCTTGGATTTCCGATCGGCATAAAAAACAGAAACTTTGTAGAGGACCTTCCAATGATCATTCCTGGGCAGTTTGGTTTCAATTGTCCAAGTGGTTTCGGAGAAGAAGCGTTTTGAAACATTTTTCCCATAGGGTCCAATGTTAATCTAAGTCTTGCCGTAGCCACCATTTTGAATTTCATATCGGAACAAAAAACCTAAAGTTTGTAGAGGACCATCCAATGAACATTCATGTACCATTTGAACATTTTCCCATAGGGTCCAATGTTAATCTATGTCCTGCGGTGACGGCCATCTTGAATTTCTGATCGGCATAAAAAACTTAAATTTTGTAGAGGACCTTCCAATGCTCATTCCTGGGTAGTTTGGTTTCAATTGTCCAAGTGGTTTCCGAGAAGAAGCGTTTTGAAACATTTTCCCATAGGGTCCAATGTTAATCTATGTCCTGCGGTGGCGGCCATCTTGGATTTCCGATCAGCATAAAAAACAGAAACTTGGTAAAGAACATTCCAGTGATCATTTCTGGACAGTTTGGGTTCAGTCAGTTCATTAGTTTCAGAGAAGAAGATCTTTGAAATTTCAGCCAATCAGAGCATATTATTGGCCCTGGCAGCCATGTTGAATATCCGACTGGAATGAAAAACAGAAACTTTGTAGAGGACCATCCAAGGAACATTTCTGCTAAGTTTGGTTCCAATTTCGGAGAAGAAGCTTGAAATGTGAAAAGTTTACAGACGACAGACTACAGACGACGGACGCCAAGTGATGACAATAGTTCACATGGACCTTTGGTCCAGGTGAACTAAAAACATTGAGTAGTACTATATAAGAGCTAATTGTAAACCAGGTTTACTACATTACTGGGTGTGGAGGAAACCCAGACAGATATAATTAATTCTAATGTAGTTGATTAATATCCCTGGTTTGTGATTGGACAATGCTGTAATTTTCATGGTATCAATTCCACGGTTGAAAATCATGAGATATTTTAGACGATTGACGCTTACGTCATCTTGTCAACAATGTAGCAATACACATGATTACATTTGAATGGAGATAACTGAATTGTATTTGAATATTTCACTGCATAAATTGTCAATTTAATGGTGTAATTTTCACCAATTCCACGGTTGAAATAGTATGAAATATTCTTTTTAATTTCAGCTGATTACCGCTTATGTCATCTTGTCAATAATACTGAAATATACATATATGACGTATGTATGTCTATCCTACACATGATTACATTAGAATGGAGATAACTGTATTGTATACAGATATATCATGTTTGGGAGGGGTATTTGCGAAAAATACCAGTCAAGAGACGACAAATATCCCGAGCCGAATGGGGAGGGAAATTTAGTCTCAAGACTGGTATTTTTCGCAAATACCCCTCCCAAGCATGATATATCTGTTTAATTACACCGAATATTATTTAGAACACTGGCCAAATAAATAATACCTTTTGTTTGTCGTTTTCATGACCTAACATGATGTATCTGTTTAATTCTACCGAATGATGTTACATAAAACGCACAACTGATAACGTTTTACAAATTTTGTTACAAGCGTCTCGGTGAAGGGTAAAAATGGCAAATACGATTTTGCAAATACCATGAAAAAAAGTTAAATCTTATGCAAATACACCTACATGAAGTAAAAATTCTGCAAATTCACAATGCAAGGCCTGAATTTGTAAAAAATATCACGGCTATTAACCAATCAGAATCCAGCATTCTTATATAAGGTGTAATTATATTTGAAATTTCACGGCATCAATTGTCAATCTAATGGTCTCATATAAACTCAATTTGCGACCATCAAATCTCCAATTGATGCCGTGAAATTTTCAAATACAATACAGTTATCTCCTAATTGACTGATGAAATCCCTGGTCATGGGTAGGAATCTGGAAATCTTAACACTTGATGTGAGTAACAGGACTTGAAGCCACATCAGTGGTGTTAGTAACAGGACTTGAAGCCACATCAGTGGTGTTAGGCTTTTGATCAGAAGTCACAACCTTTACCACTCCACCACCGAGGCCCACTTGGAAAAAGTGGGAAATAGAAAGAGGGAATAAATGATATCACTATAAGTAACATAATTACAGTCATCGACTTTAGCAGTGGTCCGGTGGCCCACGGCCAGTGAAAATTGATTCGGACCAGTGACTTTCGCCAAATTTTTTCAATAAAATAGTATAAATATTATAATTTTGAAGTTTTCGGGCCAGTAAATTTGAAAGTCTAATTTCGAAGTTTGCATAAAATTTCACATCTTTAATTATTAGAGTAAATTACACATGATCCATTAGGAAAACAAGAGGCCCTCCCTTTAGAAACCTGTTATAGCTCAACCTGGTTTACAATTAGCTATATCATTTATTATGAAGATACATGTACAATGTACCAGTTCAAATTCCACATTAAAGTTCAGGATAATACATATATGTACCTTTATAATATCATGCTACAACTACCTTTGCAATCAGTGCCTATCACCATTAAAGTTGTGAGTTTGAATCCAGCTCGTGATGAGGTGTTCTAGATACAACATTATGTGATAAAGTTTGTCAGTGACTTGCCACAGGTCGGTGGTTTTCTCTGGGAACTCTGGTGTCCTCCACCAATAAAACTGACTGCCTAAATATAACTGAAATATTGTTGAAAGTGGGGTTAAACACCATAACCTTAACCCTAATCCAGCTTCATGGAATTATAAATTTTCCATTAAAACTGCCAAAAAAAAATTTGTTTTTGTTTTTTTTATCATTGATGTATGATTATGAAGTCATATTCAACTTAGGTAATATAAAGTAAATATGATACTGCCCTACTATTACAAAATAAACTTGCCATATTTTATCAGTGCGTCAGTATTGTTGTTTACCCCTTTTGGTTTGTTTTGGACAATTCTAATTTTTATTTTACGATCCCGTCCAGATGCTATCAGTGTATTCAAAATCGATTCTCCCTGTAAAAAAATAAAATTAAAGCATACAAGACTAAAATGAATTAATAAAATGTATAGGAAAGTCAGGTTTAGCAGTTTGAGATTTGACAGAAGAGCTAGTAGCAGGTATTGTTTAGAAATTAATAGAAGATTATTTGTACAGCTTAGTTAGTTTGTATGATAATACAAATGTGTCGTAAATGATATATCAAACTTTTTTAACAGAAAACCTTGGGTTAGTTGAGTGAGTGAGTGATTGTTATTTAATGCCAAATGAGAAATTTTTCAGTTATATCATGACAAGTTACATTCGATGAGATGATGATGTCCGCTTTGCACTAGTCCAATTCGCTTAGTTGGTTGGATTTTTTTTTCGTGATAGCTCACTGAAACAGTCCACATGTAAACATGCTTCCCCACTTGAATACATTATCCTGATTCCAAACCAAACAGTCTTTGTTCTAATGCTGTGTGCCTCGTGGAAAAGCAGCATATACCAGTTTCACAATGTTAGGTTTAACTGTTATTAACAGCAGTGTATGTCTAACAACCTTTAGGTTGAATACTTTTCTGTATAAAGTAGCATGCCATAGAAACACATTTATATGTTTAATAGATCTTTAAAATAACAAAATAAGCAAAATGATTTATTAAGGTAGTCCTTGGCTTTAAATTTACACAAAATTTCTGCACGTTAGGTATTTATTATTTTGTATGGTACCCATTAATGTACTGAAAATATCTCAATTTTTAAATTTGTAACAAAAAGATAGATGGATCAATCTCTTGAAAAATCGATCATAGAAATATCTAAAATTAGAATCTAACATTATATTACTATATTTTAAGCTTAAAAGTATAAGGCATGGTCTATATTAGGAAGTAATTAAAAAAAAAAAAATTTCTTCAGGTACTCCAGTTTCCTCCACCAATAAAAACTGACTTCCACAATACATCTGAAATATTGTTGAAAGTGGCATTAAATACCATAGCCCTAAGCCTTAAAATATAATGTCATTAAAGAGCATTAATTTGTACTGTCTGGTCATTTTTCTAACCTTACAAGAGTTGTCTCCCTTTCTGGAAACTAAAAATATATGCATCTTTTTTCTGATTTATTTGACAAAAAAGCATGTTTACCCATGTTTGTCATAATTCAGTTTTGAAGAACTTCGATGGTTGCTTTTAATTAAAAAAATATTTGAAAAAAAAAATTATACGAAAAATACAGAAATTCTATCATAGATAATTTAAGCCATCCGACTACCTCGAGTGCTTAAAAATTGGTTTACAAACAATTAATACCTACCAAATTACCTGCCTTTGCCAGGTTTCATCCACATTTTTTAACCCATTAACCTGCTAAATTTATATCACCCTGTGCATGTGCATCAACATTATCTCAATTAGAGAAAAATTTCTATACTGATGGGGATGTCAAATGTTTCCTGGGCCTCTCTCATATACTAGTGTAAACATAAAACATTGAAAGACTTATACTATATAATACATGTAGTAAGTTAGAATATTAGCAGTTATATAATACAGATATATAATAACTGGTTACCTGCCAACTAGAATTATCATGATATGGTATATCCTTTCCATTTAGGGTCCAGTAGTAAGATGCTATCTCTATTGTTTCCTTGGCATTTGCCATCAGTTTCATTATTCCTTCATATGTTGATTGATGCGTCACTGAACCATTTGTAAATGTTAAATTCTCTGGTATACTTTCTACTAAGTTCAACCTGTTAATTGATATAAAATTTAACATGTATTTTGAATATTTCTGTTGTATTTTGTATTACAGTAATAATATACATTCAAACCTGTATTACGAGGTCACATTTGGGACAAAGAAAAAGTGGCCTTATAAGACAGGTAACCTCTTAAAAGAGGTTCAATTCATATGAAATTGTCTATGACAAGAAAAGTGTGACCTTTTAATACAGGTGACTGCTTAATAGATGGGTAGGTTTGACTGTAAAAAGACCTTTAAATATCTCAGAAAAGATTTAATTTACATGTTGGTTATCTGATTCTTATATACTCAGTCCCTGTTTATTTTGCTTTTATTCTATACTGGTATAAAAAAAAAAAGCCTGCATACACCCTGCTCTTGCTTTCTGTTAAATAACTAATTAAATTCCATCAACCCATCTTTCATTCATTATTCTAACATGACGTCCTTCAGTGGCTATATAAATAATACAGTGATAAAACTTCCAATATATTTTAATTCACACATGCGTATTGACAAAGAAATTATAACATCATTCCTAAGTAAATTCATGTACATGTATTCATACAGGACCGTGGTGCATACAAACATAAAAATTCTCGAATTGTTTCTTGACATAGAATTTTTTCAGGAAAAAATACTTAAGACAACCATCTATTAACTTGACGTTTGTAATTTGTCGTCTTCCGGTGACGTAGTTTAAAAAGAACGTTGGTGGCATTGACAAGCTGGTTACTGATTTACTTTACGATTTTGTGAGCATTTTACTTGTTTAAGTAGCTAACTTCAAATTGTCATCAAATTGGAAAATATCAGTAATTTAATTGTATCACCGTCTCGTTATCCATGTGGGAAAAAATATACTCACATACATGGGTCTAAGCAAGATGGACCCTTTAAATTCCTCGATTTTGTGGGTGCTGTTGTTATATCATCAGTAGTATAGAAGACACCAAAATATACACCAATTGTACAAACTGTTAAAACAAGTAGTACAATAGCTGTTACTATAGCTACCACTGGTAAACATGATTTCTTCTTAGCTGACGTGTACTTCTTATAATAATTCACTAAAATCTCCTTGTCAGAATCCATCTATTTAAAAGAAAAAAAGAATGAAATAGTTTCAGATTTATTCATTTCCAATACAATGTATATTATTTTATTATGTCATATATCATGTTCACATTTATATATGTAAACTAGAGGCTCAGTGGGCTGAGCCTGTGTCGCTCACCTTTCATTCTGCTTTGAGGAAACTTAATATAGAACCTTCCATAGGTGCTTCCCACCAAATTTCGATTCATTTGGCAAAGCAGTTTCAGAGAAGAAGATTTTTAGAAATCGACCATCTAAAATAAGAATTGCCTGTGGCGGCCATGTTTGATAATGGATCAAAACGAAATGAGCAATCTCTATAGAGGACTTTCCATAGATGCTTCCTACCACGTTTCATATCATTTGGCCTAGCGGTTTCAGAGGAAAAGCTGTTTTAGAAATTGACCAATTAGAAACAAGAATTGTCTATGGCAGCCATGTTTGTTAACGGATCAAAACGGAATGAGCAGTTCCTATAGAGGACCTTCCATAGATGTTTCCTCTCAAGTTTTGGTTCATTTGGCCAAACGGTTTCAAAGGAGATTTTTTAGAAATCAACCAATCAGAAACAAAATTGTCTGTGGCGGCCATGTTTGTTAATGCATCGGGAAAAAATGAGCAATGTTAATAGAGGACCTTCTATAGATGCTTCCTACCAAGTTTCAGTTTATTTGGCAAAACGGTTTTAGAGGAGAAGAATTTTAAAAATCAGCCAATCAGAAACAAGAATCACCTGTGGCGGCCATGTTTGTTAACGCATCGGGAAAAAATTAGCAATGTTAATAGAGGACCTTCTATAGATGCTTCCTACCAAGTTTCAGTTTATTTGGCAAAACGGTTTTAGAGGAGAAGAATTTTAAAAATCAGCCAATCAGAAACAAGAATCATCTGTGGCGGCCATGTTTGTTAATGCATCGGGAAAAAATTAGCAATGTTAATAGAGGACCTTCTATAGATGCTTCCTACCAAGTTCCTACCTGTGGCGGCCATGTTTGTTAATGGATCGTGACGAAATGAGCAATCCTTGCAAAGGACCTTCCATAGATGCTACCTACCAAGTGTCGGATCATTTGGCCTAGCGGTTTCGGAGGAGAAGATTTGTAGAAATCAACCAATCAGAAACAAGAATTGCCTGTGGCAGCCATGTTTGTTAATGGATCGGGACAAAATGAGCAATCTTTATAGAGGACCTTCCATAGATACTTCCTACCAAGTTTCGGTTCATTTGGCCAAACGGTTTCAGAGGAGAAGAATTTTAAAAATCAGCCAATCAGAAACAAGAGTCGCCTGTGGCAGCCATGTTTGTTAACGGATCAGGAGGAAATGAGCAATCTTTACAGAGGCTCTTCCATAGATGCTGCCTACTAAGTTTCGGCTCATTTGGCCAAGCGGTTTCAGAGGAGAAGATTTTTTTAAATCTGCCAATCAGATGTAAAGCAAAATAATGTCCTATGAAATCATGTCCATTAGGACATTATTTCATAGATTTGTAATATAAAATGTCCTAGTTTATGAAAAATTGTCCCTGTTGAGACAATATTCCACATGATATTTTGTCCCTGTTTGGACGACACTTCATGGATATTCACAATGAAATTTAGTCTTTAAAAAGGAGATAATTTATGGACAAAATTTCATGTATGATTATCATGAATTTTTGTCCTTTCAAAGGAAATTATACCTGTCTTTTTACCAGTGACAAATCGTAGACAAAGAAAGAGAGATGTGATTGTGACTATGACAGATGGAAAATATAAACTGCCATCTTTGATAAAGATATTCTGTTATAGTTAACCCTGATACAATGTAGCAAACTGTCAAACTTTTGAAGTGATGACCTGATTTTACTGCTAAAAACCCTAATTGATTCAGTAAGCTCTACAGCAAATTCTAAACGACTACTTAGTGATCAGAGAGAAACTTGTATGATACAACCAGAACCACATTATGACATGTCGACAGGGAAATGTTGAAGTGTACATTAAAAGCTAGTGTGGACATGGACACAGTAATTTGCTGGTGTCAGTACTGTATTTTGGGCATTTGTCTTGTTTTACTATTTCAAGTGTTATAGAAGGGTGCGTAGTGATGGTCTGACAGCTCTTTAGTCCGACGGTTCGATTGTCCGACAGTTCGATAGTCCGACAATTCGATGGTCCGACAGTTCGATAGTCCGACATTTCGATAGACCGACGGTTCGATAGTCCGGCGGTTCGATAGTCCGACAAATTTAATAGTTCATGGATATATTCTGCAAATTTTTGGAAGGGTCTGTGCACTTTGCGGTGTGGGGGGAGGGAGGGAGGGGAGGAGAGGGGTGGGGAGGGAGGTGCGTATGTGGAGGGAACATTTCCCTGGGAAATACAATTCTGACGCCAAAATCAGTCTAGATTTTATTTTTTGAAATTAAAAGGAGGGGGCATTCACACACATCCCTTGCATCCTTACTCCCGGGCCTGGTATTGTCAATTTTGATTAATATTTTCTTATTTCCATGTACAAAAATGTAACAGTAAGATTGTGCAACCCTAGAATAAACATTTTTTTTGTGTTTATGGGTTTGTCACTGGCAATGTATTCCCGAAAATAGTCTTCCATGAAAAGCAATATTTTTATGTCCCGCCAACATTGTTGGGGGACATTCAAAAAGGTGATACTAAATTTAGTGTGTACGACATATGCATGTTTCTGAGGGTAAGATGGTTATGAATTAATAGAAAAATGATTGGTGAAGCAATTTATATAAGGGTTTTGGATAGAAAATAAAATCTGATAGTCACAAAACGTGGAAATGTGCCTCTCTCGAGTGTGAGAGGAAAATCCGCTGTTTTGTTTATGGCAAGCGCTCTGACGTTCAACGACAACAGCAAGTTCTAAATAGTCGTCGTACGGCAGAGGAATCTCGGACTAATTGTAATTGTATGACAGTAATGGCATTATCATTATTATTTATTTCTGTAAAACTCTATCTATATTTGGATTATTTCTGTCTCTTATATGTAAAACTATCTGTATGCCTCAAGAGGGCCCAAATTGGAAAAATAAAGATATTGTATTGTAGTCATTACATAATAAAAGTTTGTTTTGTTATCCATTGGTCCTTTTAATTATAATTTTGTTTGTAACTTTTGTCTGCCGTTTGGTTGATCGAATTATAATAATATCTAAAATGTGTGCATTTAATTATTTAGTACAATACCCCCAGCTGATCACAATTTTGCATTTTTCCCGTTTTGAATCATGTGCCTTTTGTCAGATGATGGAGCGTTCGAATAAAACGTCACTTTTAAGATGTCATTAATTCCATCGCAGTTGTATATCAATGAATTAAAAATAGAACCCACTGATATTGAAATGCTAATTATTTGCTAAAAAAGTTATACACAAAAAAAATAATATGCATATTTTATGCCATAAAAGTTTTTATTAAAGCAGTAACTTTGACACTTTGTATTCGAACAGACAAATTTAAACCGGATGTTTACTTTCTGAAACACATTTATCTCCCTTGGAAAAAGCAACGAGTTAGCTCAAGTCCATGGTAATTCACCATTGTATCTAAATACTTTCAGTTTTACTTTAACAACTAACAAATGTTTAACATATCTTTAATGTCAAAATGTTGTTTACCAATGTGTTAAACACTGTCTTCATTTGAATTGTGACCACACACGACGTGTTTCAATGCAATGCCAACGACTGAACGAGTCAAGACCATGACTGGCATGAGACTGGAGTCGGACATTTGATTTGACAATGATTTGTGACTGTGTGCCATCTGAGGTTTTGCCACCACTAAGTCTTCAGTCTTGTCAAACTCTTTTTTTTTAAATCTCATCAGAAACCACTGGATCACAAATTAAAATATTAAACCTGGAAAGCTGAATCTTCCTAAAGGTTTAAATACGATAACGTAACCCTCATTCCGCTTGTGTTTCATTTAGGGTTACGATTCGGTCCCATTCAACGTATGGGAGCAGCGCCCGGAGCGTTTTTTTTATCCTAATTCCGTTGTAAGTGTTTGGAAAAATTAACGGGGGTGAAAGATAAATATATATATTTAGGTAAACCTTGACACTCATTCTCAGCAAATCGGGACAATTAGAAAAAAATATTGTGCAATCCGACTTAAACTATGCGCATATATTTTATAAATATATCATGTAAAAGGAATCTAAGTGGTTGATCTTAACTCTGCCTGTAAAAAAAGTTCAACCATTCAGAATTAAGGGTCCCCTTTTTTGACAAAACAGATACGTTACAGTCCTGCATTTGTCATTTTAGCAAATAAATTCTCGTTAAAAGTAAAACTGGTGCAATTTTTTTATCCGAAAATATTCTAAAGATACTGAAAGTCTTATAAAAAGTATTATATTTCCATGAAAGAAATTGAAAAGTTGAATTTTTGTTCTAGAATATAAACCTTGGTCAAAATACAACATCTCAGAGAAATAAGAGTAATAACTAGTTGCTCTCTAAGAAATATATATCAAGATATTGCTCCAATTATGTTCAAATTTTAATATTTGGCCATTGGTTTTGCAAATATGTAATATATTTTTCAATTATTTATACCTTTTGTCATTATTTTAGCATGGAAATAAACTGATATAAAAAGTAACGTATCTGTTGCAAAATAGATATAAATGTGAGAACGCTTTAATATGTTGTGGAAGTAATTATCAATAAACTTTAAACATTGCTAACTTTAATAAAAACGTAGATATCAAATTTAATGTATGAAATACATATTATAATTAGAAAAATTCAACAAAATCAATAACAATAATAAATGTAACGTATCTGTCTAATATATGCCACTTTAATGATTGTCACCTTGAGTGTCTCCAAACTTTACAAATTTTTATATTCATCAAACTTTTTATTCTTTACTTCAGTTCCATTTTCCGATGGCTGTCGAGTTGTTTTTGTTTTTTGTTTTTTATAAAACTACACAAGACATCAGTACGATCAACCCTAATGACATCAGGGTTGAGAAGCCTCTTAAAAGAACTGTTTACTCTTATTCAGGAAAGAAATCTATACGGTTTCATCTAATTTGTAGTAACAAATCACCTTTACGATATACCAACTTCCTGGTTTATCATAATCACTGCTACATAACCATTTTAAAATATTTCAACTTCATGTACTTAGTTATTCCCAATATCGACTTTCATAGAAATCAATGACTCTGTATATACCACATAATTCACTACTATTTCAACATGTTGAAGAGATACATGTAGATAATATTCTGCCCTCCCATCACATGCAATACCACCTCTGTATAGCTTACAATAGCAGGGTGTACCACGCATCTATATTTTATCTCGTCAGTCGGTGCGTACCGCATGTAGCCTCATGGTCCTTGAAACTGCTTTCCTTGCTAGCAAAGTATTCCGTGGCGGAATTGTACTCTAAGTAGAACGCATATGAAATTTCTCATTCTTAATGGCCCAATAATGAAAGTCTGTTGCATCCTGAATCAATGTCCTTGCTTAACTTCCTGTGAGCGGTCTGTTTACAATTGCCCATAATAGGATATGACATTTACGTTTTGTATTTGCCATTCGTTCTGTTTGTTGGTTGTATTGAGCATTTCATGACTTTTTTTATATTCCCGGATTACACATGTATATATTTTTGCGATAATTCCAATAAAATTTGGTATTCATTGTTGTTACCTTTATTTATAAATCACTTAAAAATAACAAATTTGTTGTAGGAACATGATCTATTTTATAAAAGACTTTGTGGAATTGAGCAATCATGTTTTCAAAGCATATATAAACAAATACGTTACCACGAGAAACAGATACGTTACTCAATGTTAAAAACCTGAATTACAACAATTTTCCAACATTTTAATTGATTATAGTGACATGAACTAATATATAATTCATATTCATATGTTATACTAAATAATATCAATATATGAACACAAAAATATTCAAATATTCAAAATCAAAAACATCAAAAGTAATTACCTAATTTAAAAGATGTTGACTTTTATGTGTATTTAAATATTGTCCCTCAAAAACTTTTTGTATTGCCGAAATGTTTCCTCGATCATAAAATGACCATGAAAAAAATCAAAGCAGGTAGAATGTATGTCTAAATTCAAGAAATGTGCCAGTAATGCATTGTTAATCTAAATACGGTAACGTATCTGTCGGTAACGTATCTGTTAAAAATTAAAATAAAAAATCTTTAATATCAAATATGTTTTGTTAACAGAACATTTTTTTATACTGAAAATAAAGATTAAATATGCAAGAACATATTTACACAATTATATGTATCTGACGCAAGCAATTACTTTTCTTACAGACTATATCATAGTAACGTATCTGTTGAAAATGAACGTAACAAAGCATTTTTCTGTTGAATCATCTTGTGCATTTTTTTAATCGTTGTAACCAATCTTTTAATAATTTTGTTCGGTTTAACGTTATTGAACAACTCATCAAAAACAACATAAAATAGTCTTTTAATTGATCATCATATAAGTGTAAAGTCTTTTTAAAAGTTGGTAACGTATCTGGTCACAAAAATAGGGACATACAATCTCAGAATAGTGTTTTTATATCGTAACAATTTGCTTTAAAATGATACTAAATCTTTGCTGTCTGATTGGTCATGGATTCAGAAAATGCAAAATTAGAACACATATTGTTAGCTTTGTAATTAGAATACACAATAGAAAAAACTACGTCACGAGGGACATTCGTTTTTGTAAAAAATGACACATTATCACTTAACATTGGAGTAATTGTGTTCTTCTTTGAAATAAAATTGATGCATGTTTTTGATAAATATAGCCTTTGTGTTTGGGAAAACAACTTTACAGACATATCATGGCAGATTTTGGCCCTTAATATTTCAAGGGACAATAAAATAGGCATTTGTCCCAATTATCTGAGAATGAGTGTTGAGTTGTTAAGTAAACGCTGCATCAATCCATGGTAGACTTATATCCATCTGAAAATTTGAATGCATGAAATCTTCTTTCTGTCCGACATTTTGTTTACAAGTTGCTATTTCACGTGCACTTGCCTCGTTTTGGAGATATCCTTATTTGGATGATTGCCATAAAATCGTAGTAAATTCGTAGTAAAAGTTTTCCATATTTGGCATTGAGATCCATATATGGATAGGCTCCGCCCATCGCGAGAGTCTACGTAAGGTGTCATGGCAGACAAGAAACAATTTTCGAATACGAAATAGATCGTGAAGGTAAAAACAGGTATTGTAACACTTATTTCGTATCACCATTACTTAAAGATTGTAGGGAATAATAAGTTATGACCAGATATGCAAAACAAAAGTTGAAATATTCACGGAACGAAAATTTTAATTTGCTCCCATACGTTGAATGGGACCGATTCGTAACCCTAAATGGAGCACAAGTGGAATGAGGGTTACGTTATCGTATCTAGCTTAGGATGTCTACCACACTGACAGGCACTTGTTTCTATCCATGGGAAGATCGACGATCAATGCATAAGCAAAGTGCATTGATCGTCGATCTTCCCATGGATGAAACAAGTGCCTTTGATGTCTAGTCTTAAATTTTTATTTGCACCTGCAAATCACGCGAGACTGCTTTTCCAGTCTATATTTCAGAAAGTGAAAGTAGATTGACAAAAGAAGTCGTCAAACTAATAAATGTTTACAAACAATGCCTTGAAGGGTTCCAAGAAAATAAGAACTCTTTTTATCATAACCCTGCACATTTTCAGCCATTTTGCTAGAACTTTTAATCTGGATGAAGTACAATGTATATTGAAAATTGATTATATTTAACTCTGGTAACTTGAATAGATCCCAACTATATATCGTCGAATTAGTACCAGTTTGCCGATTCCCATATTGCTGACTTTTGTTAAAAATGACAAAATTTCATAATATTATTTTTTATTTGAAAAAAAAATTGGTGATGTGTACATATTTTATTGAAAGCAGTAAAATACCATGGAGTTTAGATTATAGCATTTGAGCTCGAAGTCAAAAGGATATACGGTGGATTAGTCCTGCAGACAACCATGATTTCTGTCAAGATGAATGATGCCAAGAAATAATTTCAAAACAAATGCTCTGTGAATAATAACTAGCATAAACTTGAGAGAATACACATTTTTTGTTTGTTTTGTAAATACGTCCCAAACTTTGCATTTGAGCGAGACTGAACAGAACAGGAAGTAATTAAAATTTGGAAATTGCAATTTCTTTTTTTTTTCTTACTTAGTAAAACTCTACATAAACATTTACTTATTTGTAGTTATGTCCATTGTTCTTCAATTGTTTGAGTAATGAGTATCGGCATCTCCTATTCATTAATCAGTATGTATATAATGGTTTTTCTAATTCAAATTGCGCGAAAAATTACTGCTTTCAATAAAATATGTACACATCACCAATATTTTTTTTTAAATAAAAAATAATATTATGCAATTTTGTCATTTTTAACAAAAGTCAGCAATATGGGATTCGGCAAAATGGACTCTGCAATTTGGGATGCTACCATATCGTGTGCACTGTCATATTTATGTGTGGCTAAAATTCTGATCACTGACCCTGACAGAAGTTAAGCTTTAAAGGCGTACTCTTCTTAAAGACATGTATACATTTTGCATTTGTAATTTCGAATGTCTTTTTCACCTTTGAACGTTGTGGAACATCGACAAGGCTTTACCGGGGGTTAACATGATCATAATTATTGATATTGGCATTTTTTATAAATGAATAATATAGGAATGTCAAAATTTCTGGAATTCAATACTCGAGTACTCGGAACAGATACAAAATTGTACTCGCGAGTACTCTAGTACTCGGAAGACACCTCAACATTCTGAAGAAATCTATGACCCGAGACTATGACTATCGTTATTCCGTTGATTATCTGTTGAAAGACAAAATTGATACCAAATTACTTATGATCCGACTATACAGATTTGATGACCAAATAGATACAATATTTTTCTCTGAAATCCTTTGACAGTTTGAAGAAACACCAATCCCAAATTGTGCTTTTCAACCAAACCTTTGACAAATATACGACTACAGTGCAGGGTTGGCAAAATGCCGGCATTTATGAGTATTTTCCATGCCGGCTGTATTTACCGGGAAATACTGGTAAATACCGGCATTTACTGGTCGATTGAATTGACCACCCTGGAATTAATGACTGGTCAACATTCAATTAGAACATTTCAATAATGCTGATTTATTGCTATATAGTTTAACATTTAGTATAAGCCCATTTGTTAAATACTCTGTAAATTTTAATAGAAATATATTATATTAGAATAAAACTAAGAAAATTAGTTAGGAACTAATAACCTGTTTCATACTTGCTGACTGCTATTTATGTAATCCAGGGTTGAAGCCATACTTTATCTCAACCATACCTAGGATTCCCCTTGTTACTTTTACCCAGACAGTTTATTGCAAATTTTATCTATAACTTTTCAATAGAACAGGAAGTCATTTACAACATTTTATTGTTTCTATCCTGTCCCTGTATATCCAGAATGTCCTCTTGAATGTTATTGTTTTAATAATTAAGACCCTAATTAAGTGTCAATGACCAGAGGCCAGGTGAACTTTTCTCTGTATTTTGTTACCTGTATTGTCAGATTGTTAAATGTCAAACAAAGACAAATTATCAATAATTAAAAGATTTTACATGCATTTTTTTTTTTTAAGTATGTTTCAAGATATTTCATGTATTTAAAATTGTAAAATATTTTATACTATTTGTACTATATGGTGATAAACTGATATTAACATTCAATCTAACATTTATAAGTGAATTAGTATTATTATATATTATTATAAGTCAATTTAGTTTAGATATATGCAGTATTTTAATCCTCAAAAGTTCAATCGACCAGTATATGCCACTATTTGCCACTTGAGGAGTATTTGCCGGGCCGGTATTTACCGGTAAATACCAAATACCGGGGATGGAATTTACCGCCCAACCCTGCTACAGTGCAATATTTACTGTCCATCAACAAGAAGCTTGCCCCTTTAATATTTGCTTCAGTTCAATCAGATTGTGAAACTGATGACACAATAGGCCCATTTAAATTGTCCTATTGTTATAGAAAGAGCTAGTCTATAGGTGACCAATCAACCATTGCAGAGTCACCTGTTGGACATTTAAATCTCTCATCTTGGTTTACCTGGTTTGCAAGGATGTTATTGTATCAACAGACTCAAAAAGTTTCTTTTCAAATACAAAGCTAAACTTCTTCTTCTATACCAAATATTCATTACTATACATCCTTGCAAGGAGATTTAAATGTCCAACAGGTGACTCTGCAATGGTTGATTGGTCACCTATAGACTAGCTCTTTCTATAACAATAGGACAATTTAAATGGACCTATTGTGTCATCAGTTTCACAATCTGATTGAACTGAAGCAAATATTAAAGGGGCAAGCTTCTTGTTGATGGACAGTAATTGAGAATGAAAATTTAATCATTTTAAATAAACATTTATTACACAATTAATCAACAAACATACCTATAAAGAAGTTACAATTACATATATGTACATTGTAGAATGTAGGACAGAAAGTCACAGGACAAAAAGTCACAACCTCAAATATTGTAAAAATTAGGACATAAAGTCACAGGACAAAAAGTCACAATTTTCATTATTTGTTCATTTTCAATAGGGATGTTCGCCGTGATGTCACAGGCTTGAGAATTTACCTGTGTGGTTGGCAGGAAATCAAAAATTTCGCTTGTCTTTCAATGAAGGCTCAACTTTAAATTGTCATTATTATTTTGTTATTTACGATAATTTAATAATTCTTTCAGAAATGAAAATTATATAGCAATAATTAATTCACATCGAAGGTTTGATAAAAATATTCAGAATAAAAAGATTTGAAATTCAATCTTGTTTTATTTAGTTTTGAAGCGTAAAAATGCATTATTTCATATTAGAATTATGAATTTATCATATCAAAATAAAAAAAAATGTAAACTGATAGAACAAATATGAATTTTCTTAAGTCTCTACAACAATTAACAGAACCAAAATTGGTTTGGAAATAAAAAAGTTATAAAAGTTTAAAAATTGGTTACTTTCCTGTCAATTACGTTATTGTTTTACTGCCAACCAATTATTTGTTTAATGACATGCAAATTAGTGAATATGACATCACTAATGAGATTGGCGGACATTCCTATTAAAAAAATGTTAGATTAAAAAAAAATCAACCTAAATATTCAATATTATGTTTAATTCCAGTAATATTTTTTAAGTGTTTTTGCAGAGGTATTTTGCACAGCATTTTATTTTTTATATCAATTTTTTTTAATTTTATTTTTATTATTTTGAAATGTTTTTGGAGATTTTTTTAAAGATGTTTTCGTTTTTGTGTTTGGATGAAGTTGACAGATTATCCTTTCTACTTGTGTGAGCTTTTCTTAACCAATAAAATTGTTACATTTGTGTGTTGTGGCTTTAAAGGAAGTACGTGTATATTTACATCATTAAAATATCCCTTTTAAAACAACAGTTTGATTTCTGAATAAACAAGCAGGATGTACACCTCACCACTAACAAATTTTATCACATAATGTTGTATCGAGTACACCTCACCACTAACAAATTTTACCACATAATGTTATATCGAGTACACCTCACCACTGACAAAATGCCATGAATATATTCCAGTATATCACTAAAAGCAATCATGGAATACACATCCAGAGGTCACCACATAGTTTTAACCTAGGCAAAACAGGTTGCATCAAGATCTTATCACTATCAAATGTATCAATTTAACTATCTGCTGTAGAATTTAATGTGGGAAAAGAAATGTCATGAACATACAAGCAAACTTTGTCCTATATTTAAAATTGAAATTTGTGACTTTTTGTCCTATGTGTATTAAAATAATGATTTGTGACTTTTTGTCCTATCAAAATTGTGACTTTTTGTCCTGTGACTTTCTGTCCGTTTATCTACATTGTACATGCATGATTAGGGACCGACCATTTAACTTGCAGGGGGGTTTATGTTTTTGTTTTTTCGGACAAGAGTTAGAATATTTATTTTTTTTGTCGTGCAAATTTTTTTTCCAGAATTTAACATTAGGTTATATGACAAAAACTCTGAATCATTTTTTTTTTTTCCCTCCACCAAAATCAGAATATTTTTTTTCAGCAACATTGGGAATCAGAATATTTTTTTAGGAAAAAACGATAACCCCCCTTCAAGTTAAATTGTCGTTCCCTTAACAATCAAAGGCAAATACGGCTTAATTGTAAGTTATTGATCCGTAAACAACACAATCACTGTACAAACACCGCTATAAATACACCTAATCAGTTGTATGGGGTTCATTGCGGGGCACTTTAATTTTGTTCTTGTTCAGAAAAATGATCTGATCTACAACTTCGGATGATAGTCTATTTCGAAGTTTTGTTTCAATTAGTCCTGCAGATGAAAAATCCTCTCCGAAGGAACAGATGTTGCCGGTACTGCTAACATGTTTTTGCAATAACTGATAATCGTGGATATTTGGTTTCTCTATCAGCCCACCACTCGAGTGGGGATTTTTCTTAGTCAGACTTGTCAAGCAGATAATTTTTTAACTTTAGCTCTGTTAATTGTGCATCACAAAGAGTGCATTTGACAGTATTTCCATTTAACGATCGTTTAAAATGATTCCATACCGCTGATTTTTGTGGAGGCATTTTAACGTACCGATTTTATTTCTAACAATTTAGAACATACGGAAGAAGAAGAACTGTATTCTTATTTGTTTACACTTAAACTTTACTTAGGGAATATTCAAAGAGAAAAATGAAAGGGAAAATGTCTAAAGATAAAAAAGTTAGGCGAATATTCAAGTATGAAAATTGTACTCAATACTCTGACCTTCCGAGTGATACTCGAGTACTCGTTGACACCCCTAGAATAATACATTTGACATGTTTATTCACTTTTATGAGAATCCAATAATAACACTGAAGTGAATGAGCAGCATTTACTATTGGGGCCCTCATGATAAATATTATCAAGCTCAAAAGAAATTTTGAAACTGTAATGAACTTATTTTGAGAATCTGTCGACTCTTTTAGTAATTTTATCTATGCTACATTATCATATAGAGCCTCAATATCTCTATGTACTACTCATCAAAAGTTTTTGATTTCTCCTGGCGTCCCTGTGTACTACACAAATCATGTGACACCCAGAAAAGTATGGATTGTAAACAAACAAAGAAAAACATCGCAGATTTATATGTAAATATTAAAAGTCGAGCTGACAGTTACATGTAATTTACCTGAGATAAACTTTAATCAATATCAAAATACATGTACAAATGTACACAGAAAAAATCTACAACATTTTCTTTTACACTATCGAAAATACCTAAGACCACCATACAATGAATGACCCTCCCAACCTGAAAAAACCAACACAGCTAGTCCTACAATACAAGACTCCATACATTTCAAATTATATACTTTTCCTTTTTTTTATATATATTTAAAATTTATTTTAGGGAATGCATAGTCTTATGCAAATTCATGATTTTCTTGTAGCATTTTCTGAAATTGTAATTCATATCGTTTGACTGTTTACTTCAATACTGGTCGAGGACCAATTATCGACAAGTACCGGTACCAATTATCACCATATTGCATGCCACTGGCGAATGTCTGGAAATTTTTTTTAACAATTTTTGAATAAGACATTTGTGACAAGTAGACAGCTAGACAACAAAATTATATGTTTGTATCTTTGCATATACCAAAGAAATCAAATAAAACCAGTCCTGTTAGAACCCATATATTCCACACTTTGGTGGGCCGTTATTGCGAATGAGTTTGAGTATCATACCGTTTTCAAAAATATTTTTGACAGTTCTTTTTGATACATTTACCAATAATGTCTCATTTTTATTTTTATTTCCTATTTAACATTTATTTAAATGAGTAGCCCTATTGTGTATTTATATTATTGTTATTGTACTTTCATTAATTTATATGTAGGATTTCAATTCTTTTATGTATGTAATTTCATATGTGCAATTTCTGGTTCTTTTATCCCGTCAAAAACCTTTTTTTAAAATTAAGATGCCATATTTAAATAGACATTGATAAAGTCCCTTGGTGGGACGAATATTTTGTCATTCAACGAAGTGTTTAATTCTTTATCACTTTGTTTTGTGTACTTGGTGTTGTTTTACAAGCCATTTTAGACGTTTATATATATATAAAGATCACGGGGGATCACATGGACCTAAAATCTAAAATAAAAAAAATGGACATATTTGCATAAGGGTATTATTTAAAATAACTGGATATTTATAAGGACGTATTAAATAATATAGAAATAAACTGATAAAAAACAAGTAAAAGATGGCAATAATTGGTCCTCGACCAGTGGTAATCAGCTTACTAAGTTTAAAAATAACATATTTACCTGCATTAGAATGGAATATAGTTTTATTTCAGTCCAAAGAAAATCCCAAGTGAGAAACTTTAACCCATATTTACTCTCTCAGTTGTTCAAAACTTTAAACGAAGTGTGTAAAACCACATTAATAGCACTGCTTCTTTACTTTAGTATGTGTAAAATGTTGGATAGTATCTCTTGTTCTCATGTAATGGTTTAATAGGGTGCTCGCCTCAAGTTCGGTAGATGATAGCTTTGAGTCAAACCAAAGACCATAGAACTATTATTTGCTGCTTCTCTGCTAAGCACACAGCATTAAGAAGAAAGGGCAAAGATTGGTTGGCTTGGAATCAGGATAATGTGTCAGAGTGGAGCAACATTTCTACCAGCGGACTGTTATTTCAGTTAGCTACACAATAAAAATTCAGCTAAGCGTGTTTGTCCACTACAAAGCGGGCATCATTATCATCTCATCGAATGTAACATGATATAGCTGAAAAATTGCTCATTTGGTGTTAAACGTTAATCACTCGCTCTCATTTACATCCATTTCCTTTCTCAGTAAACTCATTTTCTAATATTTGGCACCAATTTTCATTTCACAAAAAAGATAATCTATAATTCATTAAAAATGAGTCAAACACACACACATAATGAGGTTGGGTTCTACAGAAAACTTGTTTAAAAGAACCTGAAAAAAATGTGTGACAAACTAAATATTTTTGAAGTTACCGACCATTAAGTTCCCATTCAAATTCAATAGGTACATGTACATGTACATTGTACTTCCAAATGGAAAGAGGTAATTTTACATAAGACTGCATTTCCCCCCAAAAAAACAATAAAAACATTAGAAGTAAATGATTGGAAGTGTACAGTGTCATAAATAGGACTACAAACATGACCTCTGTTACTTGCTTGAGTGCTGGTGGACTATTAGTCCCTGAGGGTATCATCCACCCAGTAGTCAGTGTTACTAACATTAGAAGTAAATGATTGGAAGTGTACAGTGTCATAAATAGGACTACAAACATGACCTCTGTTACTTGCTTGAGTGCTGGTGGACTATTAGTCCCTGAGGGTATCATCCGCCCAGTAATCAGTGCTTCGGCACTAAGATGGTTTATTAGATATATTTGTTATTGAAATTTATAGTTCCTAAATAATAATAATTATTAAAATTAAGGTTCTCCTCCCTCAGGCATAGGTGAACTTTAACCTATTTGGGCGATCCTGTTAAGGTTGACTTGCTCCCAAAACTTTGTAAATTATTTGGCTTTCCTACCTGTCGACTTTGACTGTACCTGATGATGGTTATTATTCCAGAAACACATCATGTACACTAACTTTGATATCTGCCTTTTTATTACCATAAATAAAACAAAACAGGGGGGTGTAACACACAAACACTTACTTTGTCACTTTGTCCAACAGCCCTGTCCATCCAGGATTTACTGCTGTTGCTAAAAATAGTCGGCTGAAATATGAACAACACATTATTGAAATAAAATCTTTAGGTGGCAGAAACAGTTTTTTTTAATGCTGGAATCATTAGAAATTTGAATTGCAGGCAAATGATGATGAGAACTTTAATACATATTTCATGTTTTTTCAATGATCTACTTAAAGATAATAATAAATTTAAATATTATGATTAAAAAAAAAAAAAAAAAAATAGAAATGTAAAAAGTTATGTTATCTTTCAATGAAATTTAAGAATAGAAATAATATGCCACTTTTTTCAGTCAACAATCTTTTCACTTCCTGTTGAAAAAATATAATTATTATATAGATAGGTGTGAATTATGGGGATTTATCCGTGAAATAAATTCCGGTATTTCACATGTGAAATATCAGTTTTTTCCCACCTGAACTACTTTTGCAAAACTATAAGTGTGGTGGTTACGTCCCTTGGGATTGTGAATACACATACGATTGTAAGCTGAAAAAATTCCGCGAAATGTTATTGATGACTTTGGCACATAACCAAGATGACGTCATTGACGTCATATGAAGACTTGCAGTTTGAAACGTAAAGATTAGATGCTATTTGGCTTCGTATATGCTTCAATTGTGATTTAATTTAACTAAAATAAGCTTTCAAGGTAAGCATTTTAATCATTTTTGTACATTGTTGTAAATATGAAAAATAGGATTTCACATTTTCAAGATGGCAGATCCTTCCAACTGAACCCTAGTATCATTGCTCGTAGATTCACATGCGTGCAATCAAATATACAAATCAAAAAAATAATATATAAGAAATTTGGAAAGTCTATATAATAAACAGTATAACTAAATCATACATTTTGAATATCAAAATAAGACCACTCGTGACCGAATACACATTAACGATTAAACTCGTGGACGGAACAAGTTCCGCCCACTCGTTTAATCCTTATGCGGTCAAATATTACAATGTACTGGTAAGGACAAGGAATAAAATACTTGTTTTTCCACGAACATTCTTGAAAAATAGGGTAGGGAGGTTGACAAAACTTTAAAAAAAAACCTAGGTTATACAGGACAAGGACCTATTCTTTAACTTTGCTTATTTTAAAATGGTAATAAAAACTTTAGTATATATACATATATATATACAAATGTATATAAATGCACTAAAAATTAGGGTAGGTATATACAAATATATGTTGAGCAGAAAAACAGGTAAATTATTTTTTAGCCTTTAAATGTAAAATTTATCTCAAGATTTTTTTATATCCAATATTGGGGTGAGTAAAAAATATCTCTATTACATTTTTGTATTATTATTTATTTTTTATATGGACAAAATTCAATTTAAATGCCATCATATATTGTACCTACAAGAGCATATAGACAGGATATTTATATTTTTCATATGACATTCTGATTCTTGACGATGACTAGTGCTGTTCAAAGTTCATATTTTACTAAATATGTTTGGTAAAATAAATGGACTTCAACCTCAGTTGTTTAATATGGATATGGGACCTTATTTTGCCATACTCATTAATTACTTCAATGTTCAATACAAATCCTATAGGACCAAACAGTGACCTTAAGATAACTTGTGTCTTAAAATTAATCTAGGGATACTTGTAGCAATTTATTTTGTTCAGTCCAGAAAATATTTATGAAAATTTTGGTGAGTTCCACCATTGTAAATATATAAAATTTGTAAATTTTGGTGAGTCCCACCATTGTAAAAATATAAAATTTGTAAATTTTGGTGAGTTCCACCATTGTAAAAATATAAAATTTGTAAATTTTGGTGAGTTCCACCATTGTAAAATATAAAATTTGTAAATTATGGTGAGTCCCACCATTGTAAAAATATAAAATTTGTAAATTTTGGTGAGTCCCACCATTGTAAAAATATAAAATTTGTAAATTTTGGTGAGTCCCAACTGAAAATGGTGAGTCCAGTACTCATCTAGGCAAGTTGCAAGACTCTCTGTAATCCCTGTTATTTAATGTCTTTTCATTGATTTTTGTTTTGTTTTGGCTGTCATAAACTTAAGAGGGACCATTGTGGTCATGATCATATAGTAGTTGGATTTACAACCACCTGTGCAATCAGTGCCTATCACCACTAAAGTTGTGAGTTCTAACCCTGTTCATGGCGAGGTGTACTGGATTCAACATTATGTCGTTAAGTTTGTCAGTGACTTGCGCCAGGTCTGTGGTTTTCTCCAGGTACTCCAGTTTCCTCCACCAATAAAACTGACCGCCATGATATAACTGAAATATTATTGAAAGTGGCATTAACCATAAACCAACCAAATCAACCACAATTTTGTTAATCTTATATACTGGTATTATAACTGACCTGATTCTTAGGAACACCTTTCATTTGTACAATGTACTATCCAATGTAAAGGTATACAGTAAAGTAAGATGTTTTAATGTTCTCTTATAAATGTACCTAAATTGTACATACCACATGACAATTTTATATACCACTTTACATTGTACATGTATGTTATTCATAAAACCACCTTTGACCAATAAAATAACAGTAATTGTTTAAGTGCTTTCAAATAATATCAGGAAATTATTATCATATTACACTTTTCAACACCATTATAGGTTTCTACATCAACCTACTTAAACACTTAGCTAATATGCAAGATAATTTAAAATAAAGTCATTTAAGTGCAAATGTACTCGGTACATATCAGGAAGCTTAGGACATCAAATTACAATGTGATTATAGTAACCTTTCTTTACTTAAAAAATATACCCAAAAATGTATATAGTATCAGTTAAATTACTTTGTAATATCAAATAAGATTTGCATTATGTCCATTTTGAGTGACTAAATTTGTAGTACATTTTTAGCTCACCTTGCCAAAGGCAATCTGAGCTTTTGCCATCACTTGGCCTCCATCATCTGTCGTCCATTAACTTTTCACATTTTAATCTTCTCCTCTTAAACCCCTCAGCCAAATGAACTGAAACTTGGTAGGAAGCATCTATGGACAGTCCTCTCTAAAGATTGCTCATTTTGTCCTGATCCATTAACAAACATGGCCGCCACAGGCAATTCTTGTTTCTGATTGGTAGATTTTTTTAAATCTTCTCTTCCGAAACCGCTTGGCCAAATGAACCGAAACATGGTAGGAAGCATTTATGGAATGACCTCTATAAAGTTTGCTCATTTCGTCACGATCGGTTAACAGACATGGCCACCACAGGCAATTCTTGTTTCTGATTGGTCAATTTCTAAAAAAAATCTTCTCCTCTGAAACTGCTTAGCCAAATGAACCAAAACTTGGTAGGAAGCATCTACATGTATGGAAGGTTCTGTATTAAGTTTCTTCAAAGTAGAATGAAAGGTGAGCGACACAGGCTAAGCCCATTGAGCCTCTAGTTTTTTTACACGGCAAACATTTTGCTAAATGGGGTTCAAATTCTGAAATTGTACCTACAAATGTATATGGTAGATGTCCAAGAAATGATTTTATATTTGATATATGGCTTTGGCATGGTGACATGTACCATGTCTCCCCTTTCCAGGTTTACCGCACATCTACTTCCTGTTTACAGTGCGACTTAGAATTTTACGTGTTTGCCGTAATGAAAACTTTCGTAACAGATATCTCAGCTTCTGCTGGAAGAAATGATTTTATATTTGATATATGGCTTTGGCATGGTGACCGTGTCTCCGCTTTCCAGGTTTACCGCACATCTACTTCCTGTTTACAGTGTGACTTAGAATTTTTCATGTTTGCCGTAATGAAAATTGTCGTAACAGATATCTCAGCTTCTACTGGAAGAAATGCTTTTATATTTGATATATGGCTTTGGCATGGTGACTTGTACCATGTCTCCCCTTTCCAGGTTTACCGCACATCTACTTCCTGTTTACAGTGCGACTTAGAATTTTTAGTTCACCTGGACCAAAGGTCCAGGTGAACTATTGTCATCACTTGGCGTCCGTCGTCTGTAAACTTTTCACATTTCAAGCTTCTTCTCCGAAACCACTTGGCCAATTGGAACCAAACTTAGCAGGAATGTTCCTTGGATGATCCTCTACAAAGTTTCTGTTTTTCGTTCCAGTCGGATATTCAACATGGCTGCCAGGACCAATAATAGGCTCTGATTGACTGAAATTTCAAAGATCTTCTTCTCTGAAACTAATGAACTGACTGAACCCAAACTGTAAATGAATGATCATTGGAATGTCCTTTACCAAGTTTCTGTTTTTTATGCCGATCGGAAATCCAAGATGGCCACCACCGCAGGATATAGATTAACATTGTACCCTATGGGAAAATGTTCAAATGCCTTCTTCTCAGAAACTACAAATCAGACTGAATCCAAACTAGACAGTAATGTTCATTGGATGGTCCTCTACAAAGTTTAGTTATTTTGTTCTGATATAAAATGGAAGATGGCAGCTACAGCAGGACTTAGTTTAACATTGGACTCTTTGGGGAAAGTGTCTCAAAACGCTTCCTCTCTGAAACCACTTGGACAATTTAAACCAAGCTGGCCAGGAATGATCATTGGAAGATCCTCTACAAAATTTAGACTTTTTAATGCTGATCGGAAATCCAAGATGGCCTCCACTGCAGGAAATAAATTAACATTGGACCCTATGGGAAAATGTTCAAATGGCTTCTTCTCAGAAACTACAAATATGATTAAAGCCAAACTGTACATGAATGTTCATTGGATGGTCCGCTACATACTTTAGGTTTTTTGTTCCGATATAAAATTCAAAATGGCGGCTACGGCAGGACTTAGTTTAACATTGGACCCTATGGGAAAAATGTTTCAAAACACTTCTTCTCTTAAACCACTTGGACAATTGAAACCAAACTGTCCAGGAATAATCATTTGAAGGTCTTCTAAAAAGTTTGGGTTTTTTATGCCGATCTGAAAGCCAAGATGGCCGCCACCACAGGACATAGTTTTTACATAGGACTAATTGGTTCTTTTTATAACCAGGTGAACGATACAGGCTCTTGAGAGCCTCTGGTTCATGTTTGCAGTAATAAAAACTTTTGTATCAGATATCTCAGCTTCTACTGGAAGAAATGATTTGATATTTGATATGTGGCTTTGGCATGGTGACTTGTACCGTGTCTCCCCTTTCCAGGTTTACCGCACATCTACTACCTGTTTACCGTGTGACTTAAAAATTTTCATGTTTGCCGTAATGAAAATTGTCGTAACAGATATTTCAGCTTCTACTGGAAGAAATGCTTTTATATTTGATATATGGCTTTGGCATGGTGACTTGTACCGTGTCTCCCCTTTCCAGGTTTACCGCACATCTACTTCCTGTTTACCGTGCGACTTACAAATGAACGAGTGGGGGTATTCTTAGCACGACGTAGCGTGCAACATCTTGTTGTTATTAAAACAGCTTCTTTAAAAGCAAATTTCAAGGGTTATCTACCTAACAACTGTGAGCACAATTGAATAATCAATTAAGATGAACATTGTCTTGTGTCTATTTATAAAATTCAATCATATCACACCAGAGATCCCAGTTTGATAAAATTTTGACGTGTTCCATCCAAAAAGTCTGGAGTCCCACAAGTGCATTCCATGGTTGTTTTTTGTTCAAATGATTAGTAACACCACCCCCTCCCCCCCCCAAAAAAAGGCATGATTCCACATACAAAGAAATTTATTGAGATTGCCTCCTCTTCTTTATTAAGGTCTGTATCATTAAATATTTTGTTTCTTTCATATCTTGTACTCCTAAAATACAGATGGATATATTTATTTGTTTGAAGGCTGACATACTTTGATCCCTTTCATTTGAGGTTCAAAGTACTGAACCCCTATTGTATATAGAACCATTGTTTATTTGTTTTATTATTATACATCCATCAATGTTATCTTTCAATCATTCAATTTTTTTTCCAGATGCAAGACAAGAGACGTATAATATCAAGTTGATAATTACTACAAGTATAATGTCACAAGGAACAAAGTCTGAGGACGAATCCTCAAAATTAGCTGATACGTCTGAAACACAACCGTCTAACAACCAAAACTTGATTGATCCTTCGTCAAATGTGTCAGATAATGCAAATGTTGACAAATCTAAGGCCGACACAGCTAGTGACTTAGAACAAGATAAGTCAAAGGTCATCGAAAATGAAAATTCTGCCATGGATACTATGCAAATAAACGATGATGCTGATCACGATTCTGAGAAAACCGAAAATAAACCACAGGAAACATCAAACAACAACAATACTGCTGAGGAATCAGATGACGATGGTAATGTTACATGTATATAGGTCATTTTCAAAAAATGTCGCTTTTCCTGTCCACCTATGTTAAAAAAATATTTTGATACAAAAGCATTAATTTTTCGTGTTTAAGCAAAAGTTCGCATTATTTTCGAGTCAGCACATCTAAAATGAATACGATTTACTCCTATTAACCCAAAATAAAATAATTTTGAAGCTCATTTTTTGTGCAATTTATGAGTGTCCAGGATGAGGGTGTCATGTTTGCACTTAATTTTTCAATGATTTTTAGTATGTTTTCAGATTGGCAAAATGAATTATTTTAATCATTTTTAAATGAATTTTAACAAGAAAGTAAAGTCTTGAA
>MJUT01024995.1:1219051-1245962 GCA_002080005.1 Gigantidas platifrons
AAGGGGTAATCAGAAGACATAAATCTAAGATACCAAAGGGGTAATCGGAAGACATAAATCTAAGATACAAAAGGGGTAATCAGAAGACATAAATCTAAGATACCAAAGGGGTAATCAGAAGACATAAATCGAAGGACAGACAATATAATGGCCATTCTAACATGACCTCACTCTTTTCCTTTGTTAAAAAAAACCCAGAATTATTTCTTCGTATTATCTCATTAGCACATGCACTGATGAATGTGACTGACATTTCCATTGGCAGCAGAAACTGTGACCCGAATAATGCTGATAGAGGGCGCAGTATTATTCGAGTTACATAAATTGTGTGCGACATTTTCCTCAAGCGTATGTATAACTTGCCGTCTTCCAATCAAAGTATACTACCGTATTTGTACTCTTTAGTCATATCAGAATCGAAATAAATCATGGAAGCCAGAATGTGTTTTGAGTTTTAACATGGATTGGCAGATATTAGTAAATTTTATCCCTCGCTTCTGGCTCGGGATAAAATACTAATATCCGCCAATCCATGTTAAAACTCCCAACACATTCTGGCTTCCATGATTTATTTCTTAAATAGAAATTAGACAAACAATGGTCTACAAAACACTATCCAGAAAAATGAGGATTGAGCAACGTGAACTCCACAAAAAAAACAAGGGTGAACTCAGGTCTGCCAGAAGACAATTGCTCAATTTCAACAACTAAGAGACAAAGATCCCCACCCATTTCATTTATTGACTAGAAGTAAATACTATCATTTATATGCTGGCTAGGGGCAGTTCCACTAAGTTTAGGATACAAGTATATACCCTACTGTGACTGTTAAATGAACAACACCAATAAAAGTACTGATTTTCATTTACATGTATGTCCATAATTCCTCTTGTGAACTTAGATCAGTTGACTGATGGAGCAACTTTCAGTCATTTTTCAGCTACACCATGAAGAAAAACAGGTTTTTGGTTTCAACATGGGAGAAATTTGAAGAAAAGCACTATAGGGTCATAACTGCAGAACTGTCCACTCTTTAGTCTTTCTTAAAGAAGACATTGAGTGAGTGATTGCTGTTTAATGCCAACAGCATTTTTAGCAGAGTTGCATCGAAGTTGCACTCGGCTTATGTTTTGGTGAAAGGCTATGTTAGCTATCTTTGTTAACACGATAGCGCTTTTAGTTTTTGGCCGATCAGCATCATTTTTGGTAGGAAGTATTATTACACTATTATTTAGAGCAAGTTCGAAATTCAGATTAATCTATTGTTTTTTCCTTGTAAAATCATGGTTTTTTATAGAAAAAGTATATATTTTGAGAATTACACATTTCTCTGAAACTACAAAAGATAGAAACTTAATATTTGGTATGGGTGGAGATGCCAATGTGAAGTTGTGCATTCAACATTTTTTATCCGCTGGGGAATCTGTATAAAAAAATGTGACAGAGATCCCCATCCTAAACCATATATATTTATGATGAGGGTGATTAGGCAAATTAAATGCATTATAGCTCAGGCCCTGGGGTCATACCCCACCCCCTACCTGAAGTGAACTTTTTAATGGTCGAGATCCCCACCCCTAAACCATATATATTTATCATCAGGGTGACTAGGCAAATTAAATGCCTTATAGCTCAGGTCCCGGGGGGTCATACCCAACCCCCTACCTGAAGTGAACTTATTAATGATTGAGATCCCCACCCCTAAACCATATATATTTATGATCAGGGCAACTAGGCAAATTAAATGCCTTATAGCTCAGGCCCCGGGGGTCATACCCTACCCCCTACCTGAAGTGAACTTTTTAATGGTTGAGATCCCCATCCCTAAACCATATATATTTATGATCAGGATGACTAGGCAAATTAAATGCCTTATAGCTCAGGCCCTAAGGGGTCATACCCCACACCCTACCTGAAGTGAACATTTTAATGGTTGAGATCCCCACCCCTAAACCATATATATTTATGATCAGGGTGAATAGACAAATGCCCCAAGAATTTGACTTGCAACTCGGCTGTTGCATCTCTGATGCTTTCTCAATTTTTTCAGCTATATCACGGCTAGAACAAGTTAATTTTCAATGAGATTACCATGATGTCTGCTTTGTACTAGACCAACACGTTTAGTTGGATTTTTATAGTGATATCTCACTGAAACAACAGTCTGCAGATAGACATGATGCCCCACTTGGACACATTATCCTGATTCCAAGCCAAGCAGTCTTTGCTCTTTCTCCTTAATGCTGCATGCTTAGTGTAGAAGCAACAAATACCAATTTTATAGTCTTTGGTTTGACTAGAACCCACGATCTACCACACTTGAGGCACGCACGCTAACCCATTACACCACTGATGCAGTTAAGATGACATTGAAACACAATTTATAATACAAATAATTTATTCATAGACATACACATTAAATTAATAGTAGCAAAACAAAACTAATGAAACTTAAAACAAAAAATAACTTAAAACATGATTCTCCTGCGTATTACAGATTAAAACTTCCATAAAAACTGGTATATCAATTTTAGATCTGTCCACTTCAATGTTTGTAAAAAAAAAATATAAAATAAAAAAGAACACGAACTAATACACCCTGTCAATACAAACCTTTCTTACCCAAATGTAATTCCAAACAATTAATATGGCCATACCAGGTTTTCTTAGAAAAGTTCAGGTATTACCGGTATACATTAAATTTACCAGTCATTGTGATATCCTGGTTCCTTGTCATGGTAGAAGTAGTTAATAATACAATTATGTGGATATCTGTGTACAGTCAAACGTGCCTTAAATAGTACCTCAATGTAACAAATCGCTGTATATAAAGGGCAGTCTCATTTTCCCATTAATGAATAGTACATATAATTTTAACCTGTATATAAAGGACAACTGCTCATAAAGGGTACATTTTCAGATCCCTTAAGTGGCCTTTATATACAGGTTTGACTATTAGAATTACAATAAAGTGGTTAATTTAGTTTGAAAGATTTATATACGATGATTTTATCCACATGCTCATAATTTGGAAATTATTGTTTCTTTTTTTTCAGTATTTGTTGATAAATATTTCCTTCTTTGACTCTACATTGGTTCATAAACCAGGACATCACAACAACTAATGATTGACCTCATCATTGAAAAGCTTTTAGCTCTAAAATAAAATATAAATAATGACTAAATAAATTCAATTGGAATCGATTCAATAAGGAATGTAGATGTGTGATTGGTCAGATTTTGATCTATCTTTGACAATTGTCCAATAAGACTGAGTAAAAAAACAATTACAACAATAATTATCGGTACGGTAGGTAAAATAATAATAGTAAAGATCTGAAATGGGGGGTTTCCTTGGATCTCCCACACCACGGTAGGTCAAATAATAATAGTAAAGATCTGAAATGGGGGGTTTCCTTGGATCTCCCACACCACGGTAGGTCAGATAATAATAGTAAAGATCTGTAATGGGGGGGTTTCCTTGGATCTCCTACACCGTGATATATCAGTAAAGGGGGGTAAGTGAGAGACCTGATTTTAATTAGATTGGTCTCCATGCACTATTTTATGTAAAAGCTAAATCAGATCTTAATATCTTTTCATAACATTTCTAAATACCATCCTCACTATATTTTTGTTTTAGAAATCACTAATCAAAAGTATGGTTTAAAATAATATGGTTAAAATTGATCCCAATCTTGTAACAGTGGTTATGTCACAAAGTTTAAAAAAAAACACACAAAAAACAAATAAAAAACATGTCACACACCTCACACCTTTAATACACCACCACTACATATTACTTTATAACATATGATATAACTATGCAAAATAATTATACAAAATAACAGTTGCATTAATAATAAGATATTACAGTGTTAAATTTTATAAAGATGACTTAAAAAATCTTCTGGCTTTGGATTTCTCACAGGAATCAAGAGACTAGAGTCTGCATTTATTTCAATGACTAAATCATTATCATTTGAGGTAAAACTCAAACATAAAAATCCATAATCTAACTTGTGTTTATTTCAATGACTAAATTATTATCATTTGAGGTAAAACTCAAACATAAAAATCCATAATTTTGACTTACAACATTTATTTCAATGACTAAACCATTTTAAGTTGATGTAAAACTCAAACTTAAAAGTGCATAATTTTGGCAAGCATATGTGTTGATAAATTAAAACCAGGTATATTGTTTTTGGTCCCTTTGACTAGAATACCAATAAAAGAATGCTGTTTACTTTGATTTTACAAATATTTAAATATCTATTTGCTTGCAAAAATAAATGAATCTACTAGATACAATACATAATACACATTTTTCAATTTTAAAAATAAAAACAATATTCTAGGATTATTTCAACGCATCACAATACACCTTAAAATACATATCAAAATGACCAACAAATAAACGATTAACAATAAATTTGCGTAAATATTATAAATATGCTAGAATGCATAACAATACACATACAAGGCAAGCATAGGGCATCACTCCAGAATTAAAACATTTGTATGATTTCATAATTGCCAGTATAAAATAGTTACTTGTGAAAAGAGAAATATTGACTCATATAAAAGGCACAAATGCTTACAGAATGGACATCTTATTATGACCCCATGTAGATGTAGATACTACCAAAATTTGAATTGAATGCTGTGGAGAGCTGAAACATGTTTTGGTTTAAAACATTTCATCTGGTTTTTCTTCTTCTACGTCTTACAAATGTTTTTGTCTTTTCTTTGTGTAAATTTAACAATTGTTTTTGGAAACATGACATTGAAGTATCTCCTCGAAACATGAAAGAAAAACTCCCCAGAGGCTCACTTTTCTTCCTGTTTCTAAAGCTAATACAAATTACGAAGGTTGTTTCTTTTCAATTTAATTGTAAAAACAATCCAAAAATACTTTGCACGCCCATATAATCCCTAATATCGTTAAAATATCACTTAAAAGGGACGAAATGAATTTTTGTCCAGAAAGCAAAAATTCAATTCAAGGCAAAGACCACAAGATATGACAGAATTATCAACGAATTATGTCACTTTTATAAAGTTTCATTGATAAAAACCGGGTTAATGTTTCATAAATATCATTTACTGAACCAATTGCAAGTTTTCATGAGATACAAAAAATTACCAAAATGAACTTTAATATCCCTTTAATATTTTCTGACAATGTACATATATTGTCTATTTATATGTCATATAAATAACTACTAATATATCTATATTTCATTTTTAACATTTTTTTTATGTGTTGTACAAGATACTAATACAATACATTTATAATATACAAGTGAAACGACAGTTCAATTTGTCCTAACTCTGGAGTGATCTTTATGTAAAAGGCACTTAATAAAAATATATCTAATCTACATCATAATAAATACAACAGTACAATATAAACAAACATAAAAAATATATGCATATATGTATATATATCACATTAGCAATGTTGGTTAGACAAATTATTTTTATGGAACCTTTTTTGTCAAACAAATAACATAAACAAACATTGCATAACAAACACAGACACCTTGAAATTATCATTCATGTCTATGATCATATAGTAGTCCCCCTTTTATAAGGCTATTCCCACTAAAGGCCACCCTCCTATAAAGCCAGATTTCATGTTTATAAAAAAAAAACAGTAGTCCCTTCTTATAAGGCCAGATTTCACGTCTATGAATACATAGTAGTACCCCTCTTATAAGATCATTGTCCCCCTCCTGAGAGACTACCCCTATAATAAGGCCACTTTTTCACTACAGAAGGGACGGTCTTATAAGATGGGACTACTATAGTATGAATAATTGTCATGTTGCAATAATAAATTTACCAATTATCTTTGACCTAGGATGAGAATTTCTTCTTCATCTGAGCAAATTGTGAATTCAAACAGTGATTTACACCTATGTGTGTATTTCAAGAAGTAAAAATCATACCTTGTAAAATGTGACTTTCACCAAAGCCAAGATTAAAATACAATGCAAAAGCACGGATTAAAATACAAAAAAACACTGCTTTTTGGTGAGAGTACTTGTACATATTAAATTAGACATATATGTTGTACAATGTATATATGTACAAAAAAATGTAAATACAAGCAAGTGAAGGATATACTAAGCTTGTCACAGAATTAATCTTCATTGCATACCTAGTAAGTTTACCAACATCAATTGAAGAAGTATTTAAACAATATATGAGGTTCCCAGGAACCTAGGATACAAATATGCACCTGACCAATAAATCTAAAAGTGGAGTCCAAAATCAAGTAAATTTGCCCAGCAGAGTCATATTTATTGTTATTTTGGGAAGTTGGCGAGCGAGTAAGTAATTGTTCAACTCCAAGTAAGCAATTTTTCAACTATATCATGATGAGAACATGCTACGTTTTGACAAGATGAGGATGTCCATTCTGTCCTTTTGACAAGATGAGGATGTCCATTCTGTCCTTTTGACAAGATGAGGATGTCCATTCTGTCCTTTTGACAAGATGAGGATGTCCATTCTGTCCTTTTGACAAGATGAGGATGTCCATTCTGTCCTTTTGACAAGATGAGGATGTCCATTCTGTCCTAGACCAAGACGCTTAATTGGATTTTTGAAGTGCTAGCGTGTAGACATGTCACTCCACTCTGACAAATTATCCTGATTCTGAGTCTTTGTTCTTACTTCTTAATGCTGCGTGCTTAGCGGAGAAGCAGCAAAATTCAATTTTAAAGTCTTTGGTTTGACCCTACCAGGTCTGGAACCCACAATCTACCGCACTTGAGGCCTGCATGCTAACCATTACACCACCAATGCTTCCTGGGTAGCTATGCAGCAGTATATATTTGAGGACTGATTAGTTTAAAAAAATGATCTGTCAACATCACAATATGTACGACCGCTGGAGTTTTTTATGGTCATGGATAGTATTAATACTGAAACAGTGACAATGGTTCTCAGATATAACATGTTCAATTCAATAATGACCGGTACATAAATATGGACAATCATATGGATGATTAGAATTATGGTTTTAATGCCACATACAACTATTTTTCAGATATCAGGGGTATATCACGATCGGAAGTTTTAGTGTAAAACTGGCTAAACTTTATCAAATAGAGTTGTATCTAGTAAGGCAAGCCAAGACCCAGAGTCAAGGTCACGATGCCAAAATATGGTGATGGACACTGACTGACTGCATAGACAGATGACTGAATACAGGTTATTTTTTACTGCTGTCTAATTTTATAATATGTAGCTTGATGTAAAATATGTCACATTGTTTCTATCTAAGCTCAGGGCTGTTCCATTAAACCATATATGGCACCCAGGAAAGGCACTTTGACATCACTCCCATCCGAGGGTGTCTAAAACATCTTTATCAAGAGAAGAAATAGCAGGATAAAATCAGACTGCTACTATGGGGGGTCACCTTATTTTCAAAGTGCCTTCCTTCAGTACCAAACAGAACAGTTCCTATGATAACTTAGTAGTTATTATCCTGTTAATATATAAATACCAAAACTAATAACACCAAATATTTCCCAATTTCCCACAATGCAATAGAAACTAATTAACATTATTTCATTAGATGATCTATCCTTTCATTTGACAGACATCAAAGCTTAAATACCCTGTAATGCATTTTCAAAGTTTCTAAAGTCAGTTCCAACAACAACCCTTGCATTCATTCTCAGATAAGAGTTGTGATGAATCAGAATTACTATCAGTTTCAACAACAACCCTTTCGTCCACCCTCAAACAAGAGTTGTGATGAATCAGAATTACAATCCGTTTCAACAACAACCCTTTCGTCCACCCTCAGATAAGAGTTGTGATGAATCAGAATTACAATCCGTTTCAACAACAACCCTTACATCCACCCTCAGACAAGAGCTGTGATGAATCAGAATTACAATCAGTTTCAACAACAACCCTTTCGTCCACCCTCAAACAAGAGTTGTGATGAATCAGAATTACAATCCGTTTCAACAACAACCCTTTCGTCCACCCTCAGATAAGAGTTGTGATGAATCGGAATTACAATCAGTTTCAACAACAACCCTGTCGTCCACCCTCAGAAAAGAATTGTGATGAATCAGAATTACAATCAGTTTCAACAACAACCCTTACATCCACCCTCAGACAAGAGTTGTGATGAATCAGAATTACAATCAGTTTCAACAACAATCTTTACGTCCTCCCTCAGACAAGAGTTGTGATGAATCAGAATTACAATCAGTTTCAACAACAACCCTTTCGTCCACCTTCAGACAAGAGTTGTGATGAATCAGAATTACAATAAGTTTCAACAAAAACCTTTACGTCCACCCTCAGAAAAGAGTTGTGATGAATGATTTACAATCAGTTTCAACAACAACCTTTACGTCCCCCCTCAGATAAGAGTTGAGATGAATCAGAATGGTTGTCATAATGTGATGAATCTTCTTCCAAACTAACACTTGATGCTGATTCTGCTAACTGAGATTCTTGTGAATTTATAATGTCTGTACATACATCAAGAAATGCCTACAAAATTAAATTTTAAATATTTATGCATATTTATTGTTTGTTTGTTTGATCATGTTTAACGCTGCTTTCAACAATATTTCAGTTATATCGTGGCAGTCAGTTTTATTGGTGGAGGAAACCGTAGGACTCACAACATCAGTCATGATAGGCACTGATTGCATAAGTAGTTGTAAATCCAACTACTGTACAATCATGGCCACGATGGCCCCAGTGCATTTTTAAGTTCTCAAACATCTAAAGACATCTAACAACAACTATTCCAGTGAAACCTGTCTAATCTGAATCACCTTAGAACTAACTTTTGTGCTCAAAATATACAAGTGTTTGTTTTATACAGTTTAAATTAACAAATGTTTTCTAAATTAGGACTTGATTTACAGTTTGGTTTATACATGATTTCAGTTTATTCAGGATCGAGTTAAACAGGTAACAGGAATTTTTTCTTATCAATAGTCTAATTTAAAAAACAAAAAAATCATGCAATTTTTTTCAAGGTATTCTGCAAAAAATAAATTATTTTAAATTTCTTCAAAAAAAACTTTTATATCTTGTAGTAATTTTAAATTCCAACATTAAATGATGTTAATTTTCTTATATCATATCATATACAACATTTCATTGCAGTACAAAACATGCATGTAATTCCATGAGAAATGTTCTTCATCACAATATCAACTAGAATAAAATCACATTGGTGGTGTAATAGTTAGCATGCTCATGCAGTTGATCATCGTTAGCGTGCTCGCCTCGAGTGTGGTAGATCGTGGGTTCAGGTCCTGGTCGGGTCAAACCATAGATTATAAATTTGGTATCTGTTGCTTCTCTGATAAGCACCTACCTTTAAGGAGTAAAAGCATGGACTGGTTGGCTCGTAATCAGGATAATGTGTCAGAGTGAGTGATATGTCTACCTGTGTGCGAACTGTTGTTTCAGTGAGCTAGCACTATAAGGATCCAAATAAGCATGTTGGTCTAGTACAAAGCAGACATCATCACCAGTTAATTGAATGTAACTTGTTCTCGCCATGATATAGCTACAAATTTGCTCATTTGGCATTAAACAACAATCACTCACTCACTTACTCAAAATAATGGATGGATTAATCACCATACCATCACACCTAAAGCTTGTATAAATATGGTACATAAATACTAAAAAATACAGTGATGGCAAATTGTTGATGAACCATTATCCCCCTTTTATTTTATTTCTACTGACTCATGTAAAGCATCATTTTTTAGAACGATTTTAAAATAATAGTTTTGCCATGATCAATTTAATCTATTTATATGTTAATTGTTATCATGATTTTCCATTCTTCATGATGCATGATTTTAAACTGCCCTCTCTGTGTTATTGCTACATACCTCTTCTAGATTGTCACTATTCTTGGCACTTGTCTCCCTAAACATTATGATCTTGTCTTTAGCAAACTGCAATTCAAACACAAGTATTAGATGTTAAAGATTTTAGTTTTCTATAGACAGAATATCTGTGCTTTTATTAAAGAAACTTAAAATTCATCAATCTGTGTTCATCAATACAGGTGAAGAAAAGCAATACAAATGCTGTCCTCCACTTCTGATTTTTACTGAAGGTATTATAGCTTGATGAAATCTAAGCTTCAGAAACAGTCAAACATTGTATCACAGTCAAAAGAACTGGTGGTTTTACTTTGATATATCCCAGCTTATTAGATATTCGAGATAAATTATGTCAATAGCTACTACGAACAGATCATTTTTTTTTACTTCAAGCTATACAAGGAATTAATAGAAGTTAATACAGTTCAACTGTATAATTCTTTTTAATCTTACTTGTGCTTCATGTATTTTACAGTAATATGCTGTAAAATAAAATTCAAGGATTAAGGATTGGTGGCTTTTCAGCAAGCTAAAGTGTTCAAAAGAACACTTTCACATATAAAGGAGTGATCTGAGCATATCTAAATCAAATAGTCTTTGTCAGATATGTATGTATAAATAAGTCTCATTAATTGTTTGTCAGCATAAAATAAAGTGATGTGGGCAAAGGTTGTAAATATTTACACTGGCCCTAATCTTGTTGGTGAATTTTATATTTGAAAAAGTGGATGATTGTTGCTTAACCTCAAATGCTATATCATGGTGAGAACAAGATACATTCAATGAACAGTCCGCAGGTAGACATGTCACTCCACTTTGACACATTATCCTGTTTCCGAGCCATCCACTCTTTGCTCTAACTCCTTAAATATGCATGCTTGGTGGAGAATCGATAAATGCCAATTTCATAGTCTTTGGTTTGACACGATTGGGGCTCGAACCCATGATCTAACACACTCATGCAATCTATTACACCACCATGGAGGTCTTTTGGTTTGTCCTGTATATATGTTACAATATAGATCTCATAATTGTTGATTACCAAAACATTTGTAATATATGAACTTCTGATAGAAAAGTTACTAGAAGTATCTTTATTTTGAAAGTACATATCACCTGACTAGCTTCCTTTACTGTCACCTGTCTTCTGTCCTCTCTATCACATTTGTTGCCTAGCAACATCACAGTCACATCCTCTTTACAAAACTGTATTTATATAAAATTAAAATAATGATATATTAGACAGAATTATAAAACAATCCACAGCAAAAAAAGAAAACACTTGCCTTGTTTTCAATTAAACTTTTCACATTTTACACAAAAACAGTTAAATGTTAATATGTTAAACTTCAAATTTCAACTTATTCTTTTAACTGTCATGTAATGAAATTTATACTTTTAGTAATGGCAGCCATCTTGGATGGAGGTACCACACATCATTTCGAAAGTGGACCAACCAAAGATCATCTCATCTCAGGTTTCTGAGGAAATAATTTTAATGTGATTTTTTTTTTATCGTTTATTAATGAACATATACAATAAAATGTCAATGTAGTAAATAGGTCTAGTGCATAGTAAGCATGACTATCTTATGAAAAACTAACTTGTTCTCTCACCAGAAAATAACTGAAAAATTGGTAATGACCAATAATTGTAGCAATTAAACATTTTAAAATACAGTGAAACCTGTCTAAACCGAACCCTGACTATATCGAAATCTTGTATAAAGTCCCAATGTAGGAATTTGAAATCTTTGTTAGTTTAACCTGTATACACCAAACACCTGTCTATTCTGAACACATAAGTTGGTCACAAAGAACTTCAGTTTAGACAGGTTTCACTGTACTTTGGTATATAACTAGGCCTCAGTGTCTCTGGGGTTTTTTTTTTGGACTGATTAGATGGAATCTGTAGAACTTTTGTACTCATTCATAAGAAAATACATACCTGTCTAACATAAGACAACCATTTTGGAATGGCTTCATATGATGCTCGACTACAGATATCATACACTAACAGAACACCCTTAAAATAAGTCAAAAGTAAGATTAAATGACGTAATAAACTACATGAACACTACTGAAATCCAAACTCACCAAGAGTAAAACATGTATACATCATCCAATGATATGGAGTTAACTTGATTGTTCCCAAGCTAGAACATACTGATACTAACATAATATCGATGTTTTTTGGTAAGGTGACATCATTATGATTTTTTTGTCTTGCACTAGTGCAAGATAAGACAATCTCACATCGCTAAAAATAGGAACGGGTCTATCTCAAAAGTGAGAAAGAAAAATCTTTTCCCGTGAAAATTGAGAACTACTTTATCCTCTGTATAAGAAACAATATTCTGATTCCTAGCTAATCAGTCTTTGCTCCTACACCTTAGTACTGCATGCTTAGCAGAGAAGCAACAAATACCAATATTGGTTTGACACGACCAATAAAATGTGTTAAAGACTGAATGCTATGTTAATCTTCTGAAATATTTCTGTTGATCTTTATTATCTAACCTGTGCACGTCTATAAAACTGTTTGGTAATAGACTCAAATCTTTCTTGACCAGCAGTATCCCTGTAATAAAGTTACCAAAATCATTCTACATAACACATTATCAAAATAATGAAAATTAATATACAGATGACATCATGTCACAGCAAAATTATAATTTGATTTGATTAGAATAAAATTTATCTATTACTCTTGATGAACTGATTTCTACAGGGACAATTCAGTGGTTAGAAAAGAAATGATCTGAAAATCAATGAAAAGCAACTGAAACTATCTATACCCGCTTTCAAAAGATCCATTTTGACCTGTTCTGATCATGTCCTGCAAGTTTTGGAATTATTTTGCAGAGGAAAATAGTTGAAATCAGTTAAATAACTGAAAAAAATTATCCTTGTTTCGAAAACAAGGCATACTATTCTTTTTTCTTAAATGTGCTGTCAAGATAGCTTATCCTCCAACTTGATAATATTGATAATTGAAGGCCATAATGATAACAGTGGTTGAAATCTATGAGTGGCTGTTTAGCCGTTAATGTCAAAATTGTAATGAAACCATTGTGCTGTGTTTTCCATCACGATACTTTCAACTAGTAACAGCTTATTTTCAAGAAGTATTGCCTGACTTGTTAAAACCATCACAATGGATAAACATTATTGGCTTATTTTTAAAATCATCAGAGGTTTACTTCTCAAAAGCATTGCAATGCTTTTTATTATTTTTTATATAAAATACAAGTACTGACCAATAGTATTGTATTGAACAAGGAAACAGTATAATGAATAGATCCCAGCCACAAACAAATTAATTATAGTTTAATAGGATCATCTGTATTAATTTCTAAATTATACAAATACAATTATTGATGTATTAATAAAAGCTTTGAAATACTAAACTTCACACAACTATTAATCTGAAAATGAACTTTTAACGCAAGTACAGTATAATTGACGGATTTTGATATGACTTCCGATCATAAGCTGCTCAGACATTTTTCTATGCATTACGATGCAGAGTTTTCAAGGTTGGAACACATGTGAATCTATTATATTATAATTAATCTTATTGTGGTATTGGCTCTGTTACATTATATCATTGTTCAAGAATTCTTTTGTAAGCTTTGTTTTGACTGGAAGTTAAGTTTAACAAAAGTATTACTGGTACAATACTTTTGATGAATATGCTGATGCTCCTGAAACACCATACATAGTGTATTTCCATTGCGGTGGTTTTAACCAGCAACACAAGAGTACATGCATAAAAAACATTATTGTGACACCTCTTGCAAGAATCCTGATGGAAAATGCAATGTCATTGAGATGGTTTCATCTAAATTTTGACATTCACAGCCAGCCATAGGTTTGGTGTGGCATGGTTTGGCTTTATGGTGTTTATATTTCAGTTATAGCGTGACTGTCAGTTTTATTGTTGGAGGAAACGGACAAACTTTAAATAAACATAATGTTGTATCGAGTACACCTCGCCATGTACAGGGTTCGAACTCACAACTTTAGAAGTTTAGTGGTGATAGGCACTGATTGCTAAGGTAGTTGTAAATCCAACTAACTACATTGTATACCATCATGACCACGACAGTCCCACCAGCCAAAGGAATCATTAGTTCTACTTATTTATATTTCATATCACTCATGCTTGAAAATATTCTTGCATCATTTTTTTTATTTGCTTGGTTGGAGGGAAGTTATGCCACGACTGGTATCATTAAATCCTTATTTAAGCATGTTAATAAAATAATTAATTTCCCAACAGTCTTAGATCTTAGTAATGGCATTTTAAATATTTTTTGGAGAAAAGCAGGTCTTAATCAGGTCATGTCACCTATCTTACAAGCATCATTATACCGGTAGTTTCACACCATCAAACAAACAAACATCCATTTCTGATCAAACTTAGATTTCAATAGCTCAGTTTGGAAGAACATCGTTAATATTCTAATATACCAGTTAAATCCAAATGGCCCAATTTAACTTTTAAGCATTAGTCAATGGTACTCCTGATACGTGGAAGTAAATGGTACTACTGATTAATAGAGTACATGTGCACAAACCCATGTTTATATAAGGAATACTTGTGACATTCTATCATTTTCAAGGGACGTAACAATGAAATACCATATTTGGTAGGATTCATTTTTTTACATATATATAGCATGCTCTACGTATTTCTAGGCATATGTAGGCAATGTGTTACAGTGTATTTACACCATCAAATTGTTTCCTTGTACCTGTTTTAAACATAAATTTGACAGTCTAAACGTGTTATCAAACAAGTTTGATGGGTAACTCAAATATCAGAAGGGTGTAGATAGCCGGTTAAACTCTCAAACATTGGAAGGGTGTGGATAGCCGTTTAAACTCTCAAATTTGCCTTTGAAACAGGTGGACAGCTGAAGTTTGAAATTAATTTCCTTTTTGAATTGACAGTGTAATCCTTTAAAAAAACAAAACACTTTATAAAAAAAAAATTAAACTAACAACTAGAGAGATTATGCAATTTCTCAATCTGATTAAAAATCAAACGTTAAACAGTCCACGGTCCATTAACATGTGACTCTACTATAACCCTTTGTCTAGGTGAATGTCTTCAGGCTTTACCTTAACTAACCCAATGTCTAGATCTTGCAGGCATGTTTTCATTGTTAATTTAATGTTCACTTAGGTGGAAGGTTAAATCAAATTGTTAGTTATTAATAGAACATATTATATTTAACACACACTTTGTCTCTGTTTCTATGATTTTCAGATTAGATTTTGATACTGTTCTGATGGTGTCATATTTTTGGGGTTTTCCATTTTATTTAATCAGATTGGCAATTCTTCAAAATACATGATACAACATTACATGTGATAAAGTTTGTAAGTTACTTGCGACAGGTTCTCGATGGGTACTCACTCCGGTTTCCTCCACCAATAAAACTGACCACCATGATATAACTGAAATATTGTTAAGCATCATAAAACCATTTTAACCAAACCAAACCTTCAAAATACATGTAAACTGATTCAATATATTAAAACAGACCGTACCCAACATTACATTTGTATCTATCAATATGTTAGCTTAATACATTTCAGATCTTAACTGAATAAGGGTTATTGATAAAAAAAAAATCATATATTTGGCACAGTCAGCCTCTTATTTTCTTCAACAAGGGAAATAACTCTTGATGAAAGGATGAAAAGTAAGTTTCCATTTTTTTCATGGACTGAGTTTTCATGGACTGAGGTATGTTGCTAGTATATCCTCCACCCTTTGGGAAATAAAAACTCCTCTGATCAAAATTAAGAGTTATTAAATACACTGACATAAAATGGCCAGCCTTTCTGAAATTCTTGTCCACTTATGTAATGGATGATGTCATACTCAAATTTGTTGCCTGTGTGTCTAAACTTAACTTTTAAACACTTACCAAATCTGAACCTTTACTTTTTTATCATCTATTTGTAATGTCTTCATCTTAAAATCAATTCCTGAAAATATTACAACAAAAAATTACTTCACATATCATATTTTAATATAAACAATAAAACTGGTTTTTCATTCTCCTGCAAGGGACCTCAGTGAGTTTATACAGAAGTACATTGTACTGCTAGTGCTACTATAGTGTATATTGCATTTTTATCAAACATGAATAATGCAATATTGTATTATTCAGTACTATTGATCAAATGGAAAAATTAAAGAGTTTTTTTTTAATATTTAAATTCAATTCAAATTTTCTCTGCAAATATTACAAAAAACGAAAATTAATTTCAACACCTGTATGTGCAATGTATATATAGGTAACATTTTAATTTTCACCACATACATTTGTACTAAAGTTAGTACATGTACTGACAACTGAAGTATGTGAATTTGTATGAAGTAATTTGAAAGTAATTTATCTTTTAATCTTAATGTATATATCTTTATTCTCATCACCATATTACATAGGTACAGAGAAAGTGGACTTCTGTGACAACAATACATTGTTACTCCCATGTCTTGCCTTCAACATCTTTCATCACATGCAAAGCAAAATTTGCAAGTGTAATTAGTGATTGAAAATGACACCATGTATATATGGAACTATTCATATACTGTGAAATTAACAAAGTTTGTGTTTTAATTTTTCTCTAGATGTACAGTCAGTTTCCTGTGGAAATTCATCCCCTTGAAAATATTGTAAATACTACTTAATATGTACTTATCTATACCTACTGTATGTATATGATCTATTGAGAAATAAAGTTATATAAAAAAAGTATGTACATTTTAATAAATATAAAATATATTTAAAGTTCAAAATTACATGAACAATATTCATCAAAAAGGGAAAAATATAGATTTCCAACAATTTGTTATAAAAAATGTCTGAATTTGAATCTCAAAAAAATTAATTGAGGATTACACATAATCAAATAATGCAAACTTAAATGCATTTTTAATATTTTCAAAATATTTCCAGTTCTGGATCTCAAACATCAAATGGTTGTTCCCTTAGAGAAATACCCAATACTACATTCAACAATGTAAATCACAATGTTTGAAGGTATAATTTAGTTTTAAAAAAGTAAATAAAAGTTTTCCTCTTGTCTCAATGTTTGTGAGAGTTAAATAAAATGATGAATAGGTTATCATTACAATGATCAGTTCAGAATGATGATTCGATCAGCAGTGAATTTTACCATGTTATAATGTATGTTCTATAAATATCTCCAGGTTAACTTTGAATAAAACCTACATTAAACTTAAAACTGGCCAGAAGCAAATGGTTACACTACAGTGCTTCAAACGCATTATACAGTAACATTCATTGATCAGAAAAATCAAACAAATGGGTACAGTAGCATTTCAGAAACGTTACAAAGTAATATTAAACCTGCCAATGTGGTCACCTATATTAAGCAGTTATCTGTATTAAAAGGTTACTTTTCTTGTCCTGTCATAGAAAATTTCAAGAGGTCACATGTCTAATAAGACCACTTTTTCTTTGTTCCAAATGTGATCTCTTAATACAGGTTTGACTGTATATATTTATAGATGAAAATTTGCATAGAAAAACTATATTTTTCTTGTTTTTATTTTCTTTACAAACTACATGTATCATAAATTGATCAGACAATGCAAGAAAATCAGTACATTAGGCAATATTTGGATATCACTAATCATATAACTTTTCACTATTCACATTTGTGCAACATATATAATTTTGGGAAACAAGGGTACATACATTGTGTATCTAATACTGAAATGAACATGTAAAACATTGGTTAGTCAAAAATGTTCTGAAAAGATTTGAGATATGGCCATTAAGTATTCAGCATATTTAATTTTATATTTAAATTAATTAACATTGACAAGTTTACTTTTATATTTAAATTAATGACAAGTTTATCCTCAGTAGCCTCACTGTAGGATAATTGTATATTAATTTTTTTTAAATGTTAAAAGCTGTTACAATGTGTAAAAGATTCACAGTTTGGTCAATCATTTGTGTTAATGACTGATTGATCTAGAAATAAGCAAAATCACTTGTAATAGTGACATTTCACTATTTCTGAGATAACTTTGCTATATAATGCTAAATATTACTTTAAATATATATGTATGTATGTAGTCACAAATTTGTCACTTGTGTACAAGCTAACTGTTAAAAAATAATATAAATACTTCTTGAATGATGAACTAAAATATCTGTATCTGTACCATATGTTGCAGAATCCCTGTCATGTGTATACAGCAGAATGAGAGCACAGTAGTTGCAGAAACATAAGGAATTATCACATGGATCTGTTCTTGTTGCTGGGTTTTAAAAAAGTTGAATGATTGAAGGAAAATATGCAGCTTTAGGGTTAGGGTTAAGGTGTTTAACACCACTTTAAATAATACTAAATAATTAGTCTCCCCACTTCTCTCTGTTGTCTTCCACTCCTCCAAGTGAGCTCTCTGAAAGATAAGTCACTTCTCCCTCTAATTTGAAAGTAGTGAGAGCCCTGAATACTTCAGTTATATCATGACGATCAGTTTTATTGGAGGGAACCCGAATACCAGGAGAAAACCACCAACCTGTCACAAGTCACTGACAAACTTTATCACATAATGTTGTATGTAGTACACCCTTCCATGAGCAGGATTCAAACTCACAACAAAGTAGTGATAGGCATTGATCGTAAATCCAACTACCATACTACATGTATCATGGCCACGACAGCCCCAAATATGCAATTATAATCTTTAGATTTACAAATATGTCCAGTGTTTAGGTTTCTGTAAAACTGGGAACTGCCATTGTTTGAAATTAGAAATTCCAATTAACCACTAAACCCGAAATGTAAATATTTGAGTAATTCTGGTTTATAGTGAGCGAGTGAGTGATTTTTGGGAAACTCAGCAATTTTTCAGCTACATTTGTATATCATTCATGGCAAAAAAAAGTTAATTTTCAACGAGATGACAACGAGGTCCACTTTGTACTAGACCAACATGCTCTGTTGGATTTTTAATAGTAATCGCTCACTGAAACAACAGTCTGTGGATAGACATGTCACCCCATCAAGACACATTGTCCTGATTCAGAGCTAATCTCGTTGAGATTAGGAGATTAATTCAGAGCCAACCAGTCTTTGCTCTTACTCCTAAATAATGCTGCATGCTTAGCTGAGAGGCAAAAATTAACTTATTTTATAGTATTTGGCTTGACACGATCGTGGCTCGAACCCACAAATTGGCACAATCTACGGTACTCGAACTGAGGCAAGCATGCTAAAAATAGGAATTCTAGACACTTCGGCACCGGGAAAAATCAGCACCAGGACACTTCGGCACCTATGTGAGACATTTCGGCACCAAGACAAATCGGCACCCGGACAATTCGGCACCTCAATTAGGCAAATCAGCACCTCAGAAAGACAAATCGGCACTGGTGTTTTTTTCTTTGATTTTACTACAAAACTTCCAATAGCCTTGAACCAATTCCAAATTTTCGGAAAAGATCATCTTTTCTGTATTTTATCATTTAATAATTGTGCTTAAGGATTATATACCCCTTTTTCACTCCAATGTGAACCCTATGGAAAACTTAAATTGTGGCAAATCCCCCGTTTAAATTACTGCACTGAGTCTGTTGTTTATGGAATTTACGCCAGGTATGACATTTATATTAAAACTAAAAGTAAGTCATAGGAGTGCATGCATAAACACTTCATATTTCTTGTCCTCAATTTTCGAAATGCTTTTGATCTTAATTAAGAGAGTTAATAATGGCTTCTTTTAAAGAATATTTAAATCAGTTATGTTTTGATTGCATTTTTTTTTAACTTTCTTTGATTTTATTTTTTAAAAGCTATTAAATCATGTATGTTTGAAAGAAAATGCGGTGCCGATTTGTCCTGGTACCGAACTGTCTTGGTGCCGAACTGTCTTTTTCAACGGGTGCCGAAATGTCTTGTTACCTAAAAATAGCAATATCAACACAGATGCGGTCAATTCTGGTTTATAAACTTACCAATTGTTGATATATGTGCATTGATAAAGTCGTTGTTTGTGTATTTGCACAAAAGACATGTTTTCCCTACTCCAGTTTCTCCAACAAGCAACAGTCTCAACAATAAGTCATATCTTTTTGACATAGCTTAATAAATAGAACTTTAATTTTCCGTTTGTGCAACTGAAACAGTATCTGACCTCCTAACGAACTTCATTAAAAACTCCACATGGGTGTATTTTTATGGTAGCTTGTGTTTTATCATGCTTTGCTTCAAAGGATGTAAATAAATGTATCAATATTGAATTACTCATGCATAATATGCAGTGACATTTCAACGTGCTGATGTCACTTTCGTTTCAACAGGAAGTAAACAAATTAAAGGCAGATAACTCATATTTCAAAGAAAGTATCAAGAGGTCCCATGTTGTCAAATCCGATCGATCCAATCCCAGTCGTAACTACTCGGCGCTGGTACTAAACAAAGACTGGTAAAGAGGGGGTAAAGACTGGAGAAGAGATGTCTTTAAAAATCTATTTATATAAAGAAATAAAGATTGAAAATGATTAAATAAGACTTATTATTGCTTTTTAGATGTAAAAAAATCATATTATATCACAAAATATTAAATTCCGTCACAAAATATAAAATTTCCTCGTTCCAGTAGGGGCAGCGTCCAGTAGTAATGGCGTCCATTAAAGTCTGATAGGTATTTAGCGTATTTATACAGTTCATAGTATTCAAATTACAAAGTACAAATGTTAATAAGTTAATTTCAACCATATTTTTATATTTATAATGTTTTTGGGGGTTACTTTATTATGTATACAATGTCGATGCATGCGATGTAAACAATGAAAACTATTTGTAGAACACAAGTATGAAATGGGAAGGAAAATATCCGGATGTTCATATTAGACAACCATAATCCACATAAACTAGTAGAATATGGAAGAGCCACACGCCACGACAAGGCTATGAACATTGTGGGGGTGGGTCCCGTAATTTTTTCCCAAGTATAATTGATCAATGCCAAATTTAAAATGTTTGGGTCCCGCATTCCTCCCAAATATTTTTATTTTTTTTGTTTTTTTTTTCTTCTTATTTTTTTTTTTTTTTTATTAATTTGATTATAATATCAGTTATTTTTATTTAAGACTTGTTTAATTTCAGTCTATAAAGCCGTTTGTCAATGTCTGTGTTATTCTCCTGTCTTGAAGGCGAACAACGAACTCAAGACCTGTAACAATAAAATATGTTTAAAGTAAGACCTGTAAAGTGCACTCAGGACATGTTCCCGTTTATTTAAAAACATATTGTTGATATTAAATGATAGAAAATGTTACTACCGGTCCATGTAACACTTAGCAATTCAAAATTTCAAAAAATTTTCAAATTTTAATATTTTCAGTTTTTACTCAGAATTTCAAAATATCAAAATTTTAAATTGTTGGAAATTTGAAAATTTCATCAAAAAGTGAAAAAAAAATTGTTTTAAATTTAGAATTTTAGATATTTAATCAAACTGAAAATATTAAACTTAACGTACATTTTTCATTTTTTCGATTTTTGAATATTTGACTTTTTGAATATTTGAATAAAAATTTAAAATGAAGTTAAAATCTTTATCACTTTTGCGCTTACAAGATAATCATTTTTGTTCTGTTTAGCAATACTTAATGGTTCATATTATTGTCCCTACGCAAAAAGATGTCTGGAGACAAAATAAAGCATCCGTAAGAGAAAATAGATCGGCCACGGAACTCAGCACAAAATGATCAAACGTGTAAGTTATAAGCACGTTTTATGTAAACGCTATATTTTTCACAAACACTTCGACGCTATGAATCTGGGGAGGGGGGGGAGGTTTCAGACCAAAGCGTACATGTCCTTTTTACCAACAGTGAGAGTATTTTTCGCCAAGTTCCGTGGCCTTTCTATTTGCTCTCAATGATGTTTTATTTTGCTTCCATACATTTTTTTTTCCGATTTTTGTGCTTCCCCTTTTTATGTGCTGGTACGCCGTGCATGGTTCATATATCTTGGAAAAGCTCAATTTTTCGCTTGAGATGCATGCTTTGAAAATGGCCCTATTAGTTAAAAATATATCTTATTGGTCTTTCCTCTTTGAAATTGCGACCATTTCTCAGCAATGGCTGCACCGATTTTGACCAATGTTTATCAGATGAAAGCCCATTATTAGATGAAAGATATTCATTCTAGAGTGTTCACAAGGATCTATCCCCCCAAAAACCTATGACCTTGAAAATTAATAGGCTTCTAGATCTTTGTTAGTACTAAGTGCGTACCAAGTTTGGTTGAAATCCATTGAAAGATATTCATTCTAGAGTGTTCACAAGAAAATGTTACGGACGGAATGACGGATGGACGGAACGACTGACGGACAGTAGCGTTACAATATGCCTTCGCAACTTCGTTGGCGAGGGCATACAAATAAATCTATGCACAGAAATGTTTGTCTGACATTCCCTGTGACATGGAGTTTGAAAACGTTAAGGGTGACTCAAACGTTCCTGCGTCTGACAACAGTCATTTGTTGTCTGACAACACTGCAGAACAAGAGTCACATACAGAAATCAATATATCACATTCAGAAGAATCATCAGATTCTGATCCCTGTATTCTTAACTGTTCTCAAGATACAAGTGACGTGAATATCACAAATTTGTCAGTGGAAGTAGTACACCCCTACAAAAATCCAATGACAAATTCTGTCACTTCGTTCTTTAATATTGACAAGCTCTATGAGCTGGCTCAGTCAACGCCGCCCACTATATCGAATGCCGGGTGGGTATATACGGCAAGCGATCAAAGAAAACTTGTGTACCCTTTGATCCACAGCTTGACCCGTCAACTACCACGGCTTTGGTATAACAACTGCAACGAGTCGTACAACGGCGTTGTTAAACGCAGCACAAATTGGGTTGTGCAGAAGTTACCAGACTTGGTATCTAAGTTGTACGACTTGGAGCAGGACCAGATTCGAGACATCCGGGGAGCCTTACACGACACTGGCAAGTTCATTTTGTCAAAACAGGCTTCTGTGCAGGAAGTCTCGCATGAGACGTGGACCCAGCTTACGCCCAGAGCAGAGGTCCAAACGCCTTATGAAATTACTTAATTTCAAGGTAAAGCCCGCTGATACGCTCACATCGACTAATGGTCTATTGATCATACCATCTATTTGCTTTTAATTTCGGGATAAGAGCTCTTTTTCATTCAAAGTAGAAGAACAGGGGTTACATGGTTACTATATGGTGATTAACGCCACTATCAACAACATTTCAGTTATATCGTAGCGGTCAACTTTTTTAGTGGAGGAAACCGGAGTACACGGAGAAAACAAGTCACTGATGACTTTATCACATAATGTTGTATCAATGTTACTACAGTGATGATAAGAACTGATTGCATATAGCTAGTGGTAAATTCAACTACCATACGGTCACGACCACGACAACACTCGAAAGCATCTAGAAGAACCGTGGAATGTAAAATTGCTAGCTATATACATTTGTAAAGGATGGGTGTTCTTATTTTTAGGTAAAGGAATTTATTCTCATAACATCAACAAAAAACTAGAGGCTCAGTGAGATGAGCCTGTCGCTCACCTTTCATTCTACTTTGATGAAACTTAATACAGAACCTTCCATATGTTGCTTCCCACCAAGTTTCGGTTCATTTGATTAAGCAGTTACAGAGAAGAATATTTTTAGAAATCGACCAATCAGAAACAAGAATGGCCCGTGTCGGCCATGTTTATTAACGGATGTGCATTCTTTATAGATGACCTTCAAAGGATGCTTCCTACCAAGTTTTGATTCAGTTGGCAAAGCGGTTTCAGAGAGGCGGCCATGTTTGTCGACGGATTGGAACTAAATTAGCAATATTTATAGAGAACCTTCCAAGGATGCTTCTACCGATTCATTTGGCCAAGCGTTTTCAGAGAAGATTGTTTTAGAAATCAACCAATCAGAAGCAATAATTGCCTGTGGCGGCCATGTTTGTTAACGGATCGGAAATAAATTGGGAATCTTTATAGAGGCCCTTCCAAGAATGCTTCTTACCAAGTTTGGATTCATTTTTCTCACTTTTGAGACAGACCAGTTCCTATTTTTAGCGATGTGAGATTGTCTTATCTTGCACTAGTGCAAGACAAAAAAATCACGTGCGTTTTGCCGGCAAATACATGCTGTACAGTTTATGTCAACTGCTCCCAGTTCTCCATGCTTCACCAATAAAACCACGATTTTATTACATAAGTATTTTTATATTAATGTATGTATACTATTCTGCTAGCTAATAATTTAACTATCGTGCACCTTTCATGTTTCACGGTGTATGACTTTCAAGTCAATGTTTGTTTATACTTTGAGTAAATAATAGAGTGCTCTCCCTTGTTAGTAACTAACGTACTTCCCTTTGACCAAATTCAAATATTTTTTCACAGGTGTAGTGTTGAGTTACATTTATCATATATTTATTAAATACATTGTATTTTATTATGAAATACATTTAAAATACTGCCAAGACACGGATGCATATGAATAAATTGAATATTTACTTCAGCAATGGAAACAAAATTTGCGGGAAAACGCTCGATCGGGAATGTAAACAAAACAATTAGGTAACAGCTGATAAAAGTGAGAAATAAAATCAAACACCGGCAAAAAGTGCAAGACGGGGAAATCTCCGACACCCTCGGGTAAGATTTCAATCGTTCGCTGACTCGGCGAGCCTCGTCAGCGAACGATTGTAATCTTACCCTCGGGTGTCGGAGATTTCCCCGTCTTGCACTTTTGCCGGTGTTAGATTCTATATGTCCAATCGGTTTCAGAGGAGAAGATTTAGTTCTAAATCAACCAATCTGAAACAAGAATTGCCTGTGGCGGCCATGTTTGTAAACGGATCGGGACGAAATGAGCAATCTTTATAGAGGACTTGCCATAGATGCTGCCTACCAAGTTTCGGCTCATTTGGCCAAGCGGTTTTGACAGAGGAGAAGATTATTTTTTAATGGCCAATCAGAAACAAGAATTGCCTATGGCGGCCATATTTGTTAATAGATCGGGACAAAATTAGCAGTCTTTAGAGAGAACATGCCATAGATGCTTCCTACCAAGTTTCACTTCATTTGGCTGAGAGGTTTCAGAGGAGAAGATTAAAATGTGAAAAGTTAACGGACGGCAGACGACGGACGCCAAGTGATGGCAAAATCTCACATTGCCTTTGGAAAGGTGAACTAAAAAGAACATTTGAAGTTTATTTGCAAATGGTGTCTTTTAATAAATGAATTCTTCTATATAAAAAAAACCCATATCATCCTATAGATATTCGTTTAATAGTTTACCAAGAATTATTGTCTACTACAAAGTCAAAACTCTACCGGTTCGGTTCTACGTGAGGGCGGCGTATAGTAATCACTGGAGATTTGCCGATTAATTATTTTCTTTATGGATAACGCCACGATATTGGAAATCTATAATGTAAAACCGTCGATGGTAAGTTTTCAAGTAACGTTATGAATGATATGAAAATTTGATGCTGTTTAACTTACGAAATTCATCTCTTCGCTGGATGATCAAAGTACACGGCTTTTTTTTTTTTTTTTAAATTAGAAAATAGAAAATCCGAAATAACCGTCTTCTTGGACAAGTAAATCTACAACTATAGCAATTTTTGATATTGAGAAATTCAAATATTTCATTCACTAAATTACTCAACGGTGTGACTTTTCTTTTTTCCAGAAAATGTTTGTTAAAATATGTTTAGAACACGGCGGCATCCAGCTTTTCACGAACATGAATATAAGATTTGTTTAATTTTATTTCCGGACCGAAATTTCATCCAAGCTCCTTATATGACAGAAAGGGGACGGTGGGCGGATAACCAAGGACGTATATTATTATACCTCCTTGGGATAACATAATATTTTTATTTTTAATTCTATACTTTTTATTTAATGTAAAAAATAATAATCCGGATTATCGGATTACATATGTGAAAAACTAAAAATTAGTGAACCTACTTTAAAGGTTAATAATTTAAATGAGTCATTTAAGTTATTAATTAGATTTAGATATTAGCCTCTCTCTCAGTATAGATTACCACACGTTATTATGACTAAAAAGATTACATTTTTTTCCCTCTCGGTCAATTGTTCCTTTTTGAACTTTGACGTTCACAATAGCACTAGTTAATCCTATTGAGTATATATTTCTTAGCTATATTGTTTTGGCCATGATTGTAATAATATTTAGAAATACTGTAAAATTAATTTCTAATTTGACAATGATGGATACACTTTTACATATATTATTGAAATATTTGCAAGATTTTGTTAGCATTTGAATTTAAATATTTCTTGAATTTAAATGAATATTATTTGCCAATCTTTATACTATCAATACATTTTAGACAAATTTCATTTTTTTAAATCACCAAAGACATTCAGAGTAATAATAACAATAATATTGTGTTGTCCATGTTATATGCCGAAATGTGTACCAAGGTTAGAAGGCATAATGCATTCTAACCGCGGGACATAGTTCGGCATATAATGCATTTTAACCTTGGGACACCTTTCGGCATATAACATGGACAACACAATATTATTGTATAAATATATGTGAATAAAATCAAATTGCACAGATCTGATCAAAAATTGGTTCTATGCGACTTTAAAGCTATTAAATTTTACACTTCTGTAATTATTATATTTCTATGCTATAATATACCATTTTGAAGGATTCCTTTGTTAAAATTGATAATTTGCAATGATAAACTACATGTTAAATTTTAACACAGAACACTCAACAGATCAAAACATTGAACATTTGAATTTCCTATTGGGTGTTTACTGAACAGTCCGCGTTCTTGAGATCAGTGTCTATTGCACTCTGAGGTAGTCTTGAGATCAGTGTCTATTGCACTCTGAGGTAGTCTTGAGATCAGTGTCTATTGCACTCTGAGGTAGTCTTGAGATCA